>PITA01016839.1:0-45259 GCA_004023965.1 Spilogale gracilis
GAGCGGGGAGCCCGATGTGGGACTCGATCCTGGGTCTCCGGGATCATGACCTGAGCCGAAGGCAGTGGCCCAACCAACTGAGCCACCCAGGTGCCCCTTAAGCAGAGTGTTTAACTGAACCAAGTAATTTGTAGTTCCTTGTAATATACACTTTCCATTATCATTCAGACAGCCTTTTAGATTTTATTTCAAAACTGGCTTAAAGATAACTGACCCTGACCACTTACCTAGGTGGATACATATGCAAGAATATCTCAGAGAGCATCAAGAGCGAACTCAGTGAATTCCTGTTTCTTTGTAGGAATATTTCTTTTTAATGAGAATAAAAATTACTGAAATCATTTTGTGCAGAAAAGATCTGGAGGGTTCAAGCTTCCATAAGGTAGTAGTAAAGCCTGTGTTTAGTGCTCTTGCCTAGGACAGTCTCTGACGACCTGCAAAGACTATATTTAAACATTACCTCTTCCAGGAAGTCTTCCCTGACTTACCCAAACAGCTGTGTTTTCCCACAGCACTAGGGACCCATTTTTCTTCAACAATAATGGTTTCATTCTTTGTAATAATATATTAATATGCCATGTCCCTGAAAGACAGTATCTCCTATAGTGCTCCAGATATAGAAGATACTCCTGATATTTATAAAGCAATAGACTATGTTTATGTATGCTCCCAGATAGTGAGGTTTTACTTCTCTCTCTCTCCCTATTAGCCTGAAATAAACAGAACTAGAGAATTAAAGAATACTGAATACAAAGACTTACTCCGACTGAGCCACCCAGGTGCCCCCTCCTTGTACTTCTTACTCTTTTTCTTTCTTCCAGTTTTTTCCTCTTTAGACCATAAGCTGTAGGTACCAGAGCCTTTACTTGATTTGTGATCTACACTCCTCCAATGCTCTGCTCAGAGCAGGTACAGATATCCTGGGGTTCCACATTGGTGATGTGTGACATCACTCATACTGCCGTGTCCTCTCTATACAGGCCATGAGAGTTTATAAAAGCTCAAGAAGAATCTGAGCCTTCTTTCAACAGGAGTCAGTATTCCCTCTCCTCTAGAGCTGACACCAGGTGGAGAAGCCACTCTCATACTGGAGATTTTAGGACAAGAGATCAATATAACATTACTGGCATTTCAGATGCCAGTTAACCAAGCAGGTCTTTTTCATAAAATATTTCAGTTGCGGGCGCCTGGGTGGCTCAGCCCGTTAAGTGTCTGCCTTTGGCTCAGGTCATGATCTCGGGGTCCTGGGATTGAGCCCCATGTTGGGGGCTCAGCGGGAAGTCTGCTTCTCCCCTTTCCTCTGCCCCTCCCCTCTGCTCATTCCCTCTCTCTCAAATTAATAAAATCTAAACAAAAAAAATTCAGTTGCCTAACTAGTATAATAATGAAAGCTCAAAGCAACTGGATCATCTAGCTAACTCCATCCCTCCATGTTAATTTAGGGTTGCTAGTGAAAACACACTGCATGGGCACAGTCAACGCTGTATGGATAATACTTCAACAACAACTGTGAGTTCTGGCAAATGGTATTAGTGGCTTACTACACAGTAATCACATTTGGTTTGGTACTTGGCTAAAATCTCCATTAAAGGCAGGGCTTTGTCAACTGTATGAGGACTCCTGATGTGCGAGAGGCACCTGCTGAGGGAGAGGGATGGCAGAACTCTAGAGGAGCCTCCTGGTGGCGCCAGGGGCCAAATGCAGACTTCAAGAACGAGGCAAGTGAGACAGCACTCTCATACTGTGGCCCTTCCCAAGTACTGAAAAGATATACTGATGTCTGGAGGTATTAAAACTTAAAACTGTCAAAAAAGTGTTTTCCAAGGGGGTTCATGAGAAGAAAAACTCCAGAGTTCCAGAGAGTTTACAGGATAGAAAGAGCTTGTAAAAGTGGCTAAGGAATGAAACCTGTCACATCTTCTCTACATACTAGTTATTTCTTAGTTGACGTGGAATTTTACTGTCATTTACATGGTTCCCCCTTCCCCCCACATACTGAACAGGAATAACTGGTGGCTGGATAATTCGTGTCCTTCAGACTTGTTTCTTAGTTAAGATATTTCCCCATGAAGAGCATTTAAAAGATAATTAAACAGGCTTATCTACACCATATTTCCAGCAGAGGGGGACAAGCCACCGCGGAACCCTCTTAGCAGGATGCGTGGTTACACTCCTTCCCACAGCGGACTCTATTTCAGCCCATTTTAGGTTTCTGGTTCTCACTCCCCCTGGAGTGAAGAAAGCCGTTTTATTTCAGAAACTGGTAGTTGTTTCCCTCTTGAGAGTGTTAACCCCTCACATATGTAAATAAAGCACTGCTTCTCAGCAGCTAGGTAGGCAGGCGGAGGGGGGCTTACTTGAACTGACAGAAGATATCTGCATACTCGGGGAGGATCCCACTGGCCTGCAGCACAGTTACTCGGAAAGTGAAGGCACTGCCCAGTTTCAGGTGGTTGCCGATCTCCTCAGAAAACCCTTCCATGACCATCTTACCATCCAGCAAAGTGCCTGACTTCAAATCTAGAAAGGGTCAAAGGAACACACGTATGGTTCAAATATGACATGGACCACCTTTCAAAGAGGAGAGAGGAGCGCATTCTTTCCATTCCTAATCAATGAAAGCAATTATCTCCTCTGATGATGGTCAATACTTTGCCCTCTTTGAGAATGTCCCCACAGTGAATTCCATCTACGTACCCAAGTCATTCATTCGACTGACTTCTTCTGGAGGAGTGATGACCTCGGAACTCTGACCCTGTCCTTCTACAATCCTCAGTTCCTCCAAGGACAGACCAGAACGAGTCATTGCAACTGAAGAAAAGTCATTCTGAAAATAAGGCAGGAGCAGGTAGTTAATCAAGTAGCACAACCTCCTTACTTATGTCTCTTTGCCCAACAAGTAATAGTGACTGGAAAAGTATGTGGATTAAGAGTTGCCTGAGGAAAGGCAATACAGTAAAATATAAGTTAAATGCCTTTACTTCTGTAATTGTTAGACATGTCCTGTGTTCTATGGAACAAGCCCGTGGTTACCCATCATTTGTAGTTCTAGGTAGAAGAATTGTTTTCTAGTGAACATCCTCCTTATAAACCTGTCTTCTACTTTTCCCTTCTATGAGTTTTTCTCTCCCTGGAAGGATTCTCACCTGATTAAAGTACTCGTTATCAAAAGATATTTTAGCTGTTCCTGATTGTCGAATTCCGGAACCATAATCAGGAGCTTCTTCGTCCGCTAAGTAGAAAGCACAACAAAAATGAGGATGAAATGAAACTACATATGGGCCGGAGGAATGGTTCACTGGATTATAAAATAAACGGGAAACTGGAGCCTTCCAGTTCAAGGTCTTTAGTAAAAGGAGATGCTAAAAAATAATCTTTTGCTTAAGAAAGGAAAAGCCGGAAGCAGTAAAGTCACAGGAGCTGCTTCCAACTCTACTCAGGTGTATTTACCAACCTGCTCAGCTCAAATGAGATTAGTTAATAAAAAATAGGTTTTATTCTTGATATTGTCCAAATGTCATACCTAAAAACACTGATGCTTTACCTGGCAAGATGACGTTCAATACTACCCAGCAAATATTTGAAGATATTAGACTGTACTTAAACAAACTTCATAAACTTAACCCTGGTGACCATGCCACAGATTTCCATGGGGAAAAGCTGCAAGGTCACGTCATACTGCATGGCATTTGGAAATTAAAAGAGAAAAATTAGGGGCGCATGGGTGGCTCAGTCCTTAAGGTCTGCCTCAGCTCAGGTCATGGTCCTGGTTTCCTGGGATCGAGCCCCACATCGGGCTCCCTGCTCGGCGGGAAGCCTGCTTCTCCCTCTCTCACTCCCCCTGCTTGTGTTCCCTCTCTAGCTGTGTTTCTCTCTGTCAAATAAATAAATAAATGTTCAAAAAATAGTAATAAAAAAAAAGAGAACAATTATACGAAATGGCCACATTCTTTCCTAGAATGTAGGCTGGATCATGGAGAAGTGTAAAAGATCAAAATCTTGATCCATAAACAACAAAATGGTAGTCAAAGGACACAAATGTCTGGTATAAGTACCGCAAGAGAAAATTAAGCAAGAAAAAGTCCTGAATATCCTTTGTTACATCTGAAGCAGTTTTATAAATGATGTTTTTAAGAGTTGTTCTTTATGTTAAAGGGAATCCCTTCATCCCATTACTCCAAAATAGCTGTGGCCCAGACTAAACAGAATCTATTTATGATACTGGAGAATACTAACTAAAAAGAAGCAATGAAAACTTTCTCCAAGACAGACAAGCCATCATGCACCTGCAGTATAGCCCATACAGAACTGGCCTGCCTTGTCTCTAGGCAAAGAATCCACAGCTCTCACCCCGGGGGGAGGTCACCTACCTGCAATGGCCTGCACAGCCACACGCAGAAATCCCCGCACTTCACCTTTCTCACTCACAATGGCCACCCTATGAATCAGGGGCACAGGATACAGCAGGTTGCTCAGGTAAACAAATGCCCTAGAGACAGAAACCGGGAGACAAACATCTGAGCACCCCGCAGACAGAGAAACTGGCTTTCAGATTTCTCTAGAATATTTTCAGGGCTTCTGGGGCCTGCCTTAAGGTCACCTTTCTGTTCTATACTACCAGACTGCCTACCGTTGCTTTTTTGGCAGAGATAATACAGAAAGAAATGCAAATGCTTGGTAAAGCAGCTGACAAAGACCATCTTACCCCAAATTACTCCCTATAAAAATGACTAATTAAAAAAAATGACTAATGTGGGTAGAAGAGTAAAAAATGGAAATAGACTTCTAAGATGACGTCCTATTGACACTGCTAAAGGTGGAGAAAAGGGAACCTACTGAAGAGCTTAACCTTTTTACATAAAGGTGTGTTATTTCTTGCAAGAGATAAAACACAAATCGGGAGACAAAAAAGGCAGGAAATGGGCCTGAAATACAGTTAATAAATCCAAAACAGGTTTCAAGTCACTGCATTATGGAAATGCTCTAGGCAATGACTTATTATTTTCAAGGCAGGTGACTGACATATATGAGCAGAGAAGCTTTGTAGCCAGAAGTTTCTGAGTAGCAAGCTTCTAGGAGACTTTGGCTAGACACAGAGATGAATATCCAGGGAGAAAAAGAAGCTCATCCCTAAAGGACTGCTTTTGTTCCTGGAGTCTAAAACTTAACTCAGAAATGGAAATACAAAAGGGAAGTTATAGACCTAATATCATCTATTTCAAACAAACTAGTAGAGCCCCATCACAATTGTACTCTTTTTACTCCTTTCATTATTTTATATCTATTGATTTTTTTTTAACAATAAAAATGTGATCACAAGTTCATTTCAATTAGTGGATGTGATACAGAATCTAGTTCCTTCTGTTACTCTTGTCTTCCCACCGGGTATATGCTGATCTTTGAACACAAGGCAAGACAAAGAGTAAACATTTGCACCAAGAAATGAAACATAACTGAACGTGACACATATGCCTGTCTGCTTCTTTTCCTGCTCTGAGTCTACATTAGAACAAACAGAAAGGGTAGATGGAGTGAATTTATGGGATTTCAACTCAAAGTAATGAAAAAAATACTGAAAACAGACAAAATACAACACAGAAAAACATGTTAATAAAACTTTAAGAGCATAAATGAAATGTGAATGAAAAGTATAACACAAATAACTGTAGTAAAACACTGAATCGGATCAGATGAAGTCTACTTCCCTTTCAGTCTGCTCCAAAGGTGGGGAAGGAAATGCTAAGAAACAGAGGGTTAAAGCTTTGTGGTATAAAAATTAAAAAATGGAAAGCCTTCTATAAAGGATTACAAACAAGACTCTCAAATATCAGCTACTGTGACAGAGTTTAAAGACTAAGAATTGGGAGTACGATACCACATGGACTGCTTCCCTTCCCAAGTCAGCACCGTATGGACCACCTCCGGCTCCTGACGGCATTCCAGCCCACCTGCTCGCTCTCAGTGCCTGGCAGCCGCAGAGTAATGGCGCATGCTCGCCCTGCGCGCAGTCCTCCTGAACTCTGCTACCCACCTCATGCCTTTGATTTCACAACTACACGTCTTATTCTCAACACAACTCTCATGACAGGCTCCCCAGTGTGAAGTGATCTCAGTAACACACACGATTCCATCATTGCTATGATTTACATTTATGTGATTGTTTACTTTGTCTCACCCACCGGACTGCAAACCTGTGAAAGCAGGAATGACATGTGATTTTGCTTGCCACTGTTTACAGAGGGCCTGGCATACTATTAAGTACACTCAACATCCAATCAACATGATTGAGCATCTATATACATAAGTGAATAGAAAATGATTTGTCCTCTATCTTTAAGTAGAACATTTTCCAGAAAAATGGGTTACACCAGAGGTAGAGAAGCAAAGCCATCCAAATTTATATACCAGGTTGATTTTTCTAAGATATACTCAAGATGGATATTAACTATAGAGAGTACATTTAGGTTCCTAACTATACTTAATTTGTATAGTTGTTTGATACGTACACCAGGAATGCCTGTTTCTAATTTTCAAAAAGCCTCTCATTTGAAGACACTGCATATCACATTCATACACGCATTACAACAAAGTACTGTTTGATTACACGTTAAAGACAAGAATCTCCTTTCCACCTATGGCAATGGTTATTTCAAAGCTGAAAGCACAGAAAGTATTCTTGTGTATTTCCCATTTTAGAAAAGAAACTTCTGTGATTCTCCACGGGGGCTACGCAACTGTACTGTCACTAGCCAGCTCCCCCTATCCTATTATCGGAAGACAGTCCTTTGCCCAAAGTCAATGCCGTAGAAGTTCTCCTCTGAAGTTTTTTAAGCTGGAATTTTTATAAATACTTTGCATTCTTGAGAGTCCTTATATTTTGACCTAGCAGACTGAAGGAGAACAGGAATGATAGAGAGGGGGAAGATGTAAAGGGTGTATTAGCATAAGTTCTGTGAAGTTACATTAAAAAGGAAAACAAATTTGGTCAACATAAAGACAAATCAGCATAATTATGGTTCTAGTTACAGAACACAATGTCAGTTCAGACTTAGGTGTCAGAATAACCATCTTTTGCCCCCTTTTAACTCAGAAGACTAGCTTAAATATTTTACATTTCATCCCAAATTATGATGGATGGTTCATAACATCCCAGCATGCCATAAGAGAATAGCTAAAGGGACAAGCTCTTTTCATTTTCATACAAAAATTCACCAGAGGCAGCCAAGGTCAAGAAACAAAACCTACAAGTGGAATTTCACAAGAAACTGGAAAATTTTACTTAGTGAATTCTATTTGCAATTATGCGCCAATATGGGAAACCCAATACTGTGAATCACAAAAACACCAAAGAAGTTACTTCTCATATATACAATGATCACTACATATCTGGGTGATGTTGCATAGTTAGCAGTTTTGATTATAATGAGAAATGTGGTCAAGGGTGAAAAGTAAAGAGCTATCCTTCACTTTACTGATGGCCATGATTTCACCTGCTCCACTAACCTCTTCCTTGTAAGTTAAAGTTGTTTTAGAACCTGGGAAGCCAAACATATGGAAATTATTTGAAAATCAAAGCAGAGCTGATTGCTTTATACCTTCACTTAAATCTGATACGATTAAATAAAACAACAGAGAAAATAATGCATATATTCTAAGCCAGTGAATGTCCATATTAAGTGGGATTCTAACATAAGGTCTCCATACAAGTAACTCAAAATACAAATGCTTTGGAAAACTCTTCACCAGGATACTCATCTAGCTACTGTGGATGACAGAATCGAAAAGATAGAGATCTTTAAGGCTCTCTGTTTTCCTACCTAACTCCTCATTTATACTTGAGAACCTGACAGGCCTCGGCTTCAGTGACGTTGACGCGAGGCCTCAGACATCTCTTAGGGTCAGGGTTGACCCTATGTGCCATGTAAGATGACATGTTCTTCTCTGTGTGATGATGTGCCATGTAAGATGACACGTTCTTCTCTGTGTGATGATGCACAACACACATGAGCAGCCTCAGAAGCTGCACAACTGGCACCACGACCAAGCAGTTTAGGGACAGAAACTTGGTTCTAACTTCTAACCCTTTTAGAATACGCAAAGCCATAAAATAAGAAAAAGGTCCCATTACTGGTATGCAGAACCACTGTTCTGTTCAGTTTTAATATAAATCAGATTCTCCAAAATTCGAAGCATCTATTCCTGGCAATACACCAGGAGAAAACAATATTCATGGCTGCACAATGCCTTAATGTTTATTCATGGAAAAACTGAATAGATGTCCCTCCGCTATCATAAAACTCCAAGACTGTCTAATTTTAAATTACAACCCATGGTCATAACTGAGGCTTTCAGGTCTACCAGAACGCTTGTCTTTTCTTCTTTGCCCTACAGTGATCACATGCTACAGCAGTTATTTCGTTCTTGCCAAGTGACCAACATCACACCATGAGCTCATTGTTAGAACCTTACCTTCCTACGGGGTCAGGATACTCAGTGCACTTTAATTTTTAGAGAACTGACACTTATCCATTTAACACTGGCATAATTCCCCATTTTTAAAGTATTCAACAATATGTGGTTCTAATGCACTGTTAAGATTCCATTGCATACCTTAAAACCTGGACACACTTTTTGTTAATCCAGTGAGTGCTGCACTGTTGAATTTGTAATAAAATTACTTCAGTATGAAAACTGGGTGTAGACAAAGATTCCAGTGTGAGTAGCGTGTGCGGGAGAGCTCTGCGTCCCTAACAGCTGGAGTCCAAGACAAGGCCTCAGTATGGAAAACCAAACGTAACACAAAGCAGTTCGTGTAGTGCTGAACAAATATCCGTTGTTGATGGTGTCAACAGATAGTTTCATGAGCTTCATCATTAAAAAACCTATAGGTAAAATTTTGGCAGAAGCCAAAGATCTACAGATAGGTTCAGTGAAACTGCTAAAGAAAGGCATCCATTTCAGACAAAAGCAAACTTCATGTTCCTGATTCTTTCTCTGACTCAAAGTAGGTAAAAAATAAATCTAACACTACTCCTTTATATTTACTTATTTTTAAGATTTTTAAGTAATCTCTACATCCATCTTGAGGCCTGGACTCACAACCCTAAGATCAAGAGTTGCACACTCTATTGGCTGAGCCAGTCAGGTGCATCCATCTATCTATCTATCTATCTATCTATCTATCTATCTATCTATCTATCTATCACCTATCTACCTATCATCATTTAGATTTTTTTTTAAGTAACCCAACACTACTCTTGATTCCTGCTGGTGTTATACATCCTTTGGCCAAAGCTTGGCCTTGCTCTGCTCTCCTTCTCATGTCATCCACATACGCTTTTTTACTCACATTCCTACAAAAAAGAAGTGTCAGAACATAGTAACATTCTTTGACCTTGTAACATTAGACTCTTAGCTTTAATTACTTTCTCCCCTGGGGCTTTCCCCTTCAGAGGGAATACCTGACAGTATAAGACAAGAGGTCCTCCATGTAGAGCCTTCACACATTGCCATATGCTGTACCAAGCAAATACTGACTCCCTGATAAACATGGCCTGAAGGCTCTCCCTCACCAGATCCAGCATATCACAAATTGAATCTGCTAAGGAAAGATCATCCAAAATTGCACAAGGAGCCTCTTTAAAGCAAGAGCTGGTCCCTTTTCGCCCTTCTCATAATAACCTCACCAACCTTCCCACTAAAATGAACCATGGGGATCGGTCGTAAAACGGGTCATGCCCGTCACTGAAGAGATCTGATCCCTCCTCCGTCCCTGCGTCAGAGCCGGTGTCATCCACGAATGCCTCATCATCAAAATCCTCCATTTCATCTTGCTGTTCGTCAGCCAGCTCAGTGATGTCGGAATCGGCCGTGGAAAAAGTGGGGGAAGGTGTGCGGTCAGCAAGGCGCTCATTCACACAGCCGTGGAAAATGGGGGAGCTAGACACCAGGGAAGACGCCAAGGGACACAGCCAAGGAAGGAGAGAGGAATAGTTGGTTAAACAGGAAGCTACAGGTGTCAACAGGACAGAACCCACTGGGGAATCAACACAATAAAAGCAAGTGGAAAAGCAAAGGATAAAATGAGCATAAACCATCTGGTTCAGGTGAAAGGGAACACGGACTGGTCCTTAGAATAAGAAAAGCAAAGGCAATACATGAGTCGAGGATCCCAGGTAAACAGTTTGCTGTAAAAATGTTTATATTTTCCAACTCACACAAAAGATCAGCAGCCAAGCCTCAAAGGAGCCACTCAACATTTGGTGAAATAAAAAAGGTGTATACCTTTATTCCAATTCCCATGTCACCTCAGAGCAGAAAACAAAATGGTTGGAACGGGATATGGCAAACTAAGAATGTGTCTTGCTTGGGTAAGATGTGTTTGGCCAATTCAACTGTTTAGAAACACTCCACTATCAGAGTGGAATGGAATAGATTTAACTTCATTTCTACAAAATACTATGACTTCAGCTCCTTCTTTCAGTCTAGTTCCTTTAAAACTGTCGGGAAATTTTTGCAGTTGAAAAACAATTCAATTTCTGAAATCATTAAGCTCAAAACTTACATTTCTCTGCTTCTTAAATTCTAAACCTCTAAGAACTTGGAGTCAGTATGGATTCATAGGGGGCACTACTTGTTTTCATTACATGTTAAAATTTATATATACACAAAAGAGGCTCAGGCAGATGACCAAGACCTGCAGTTGGCTCACCCCTGGCAAAGATGAATGTGGGATAAATTGCCTTAAAAAAAAAAAAACAAACGGACATGTCAGATCAAGGAGAAGTTGCAGGATGGTAAGATTAAGTAATACTAGGATTTTAAACTGTACAGGTTTTTATTTTTCTTGTAAATCTATGCTTTTCAACTGTAAGAGGCAGGGAAGGCTGTCAATTACTCTGGATGAAAGACGAGACTGAAGTACACACACTGAATAAAAATGAAGGGAAGTATATACCACACAGCACAGTGGCTGTGTCTGGATGGATAAGGTTATACGTGGAGCATTTTTGCACACTCTTTCTTTTAACGTTCAGTAATAGTTGCTGAGGATTTAAACAAATCATTCACTATTTAAAAAGAAGACATTGATGAAATTATCACGTACCTTCCTACCAGTTTGAACCAATGAAACCGATCATAAAATGGATCACTGCCAGTCACGGTGGCTTCGCTTTCATCCGGGGCGCCGGAGGCCACCTCACCTGCTCTGTCGTACATCTCTCGCATCAAATCCAGCCTCTGCCTGCATAGACATAAAGTGCTCTGGCTTAGTATCATGAGATTGGACTAAAAATCTCACTTTGGAAGTATCTACCATGCAAGATTAGAAACAAAAAATATGGTCCCACCACTTAATGATATTAAAAAGGAATGAAGGCCCAAAGTAGAGCAACTCAAAACACTCAGTATCCAAAGTGTCTGAGTCTAGAGACCAGCCACCAAAAGTAAAAAAAATGGCCACCAAACCTCTACTGAATCAGAAAAGAAATGTAGTTCAATGGTACAGGACATCTCAAATATACTGAACAGCGGAAAATATCTCACCATGTTAAAGGCAAAGGAAACCACATTATAACTTTCCTGTTTATCACCAATCACCAGATCCAGAACAGAAAAGATGGATAATTACTAGACCCAAGGTAGGGTTAAGCATCATGAGATTGAAACATTTAAAATGTAAGAGGGTCTATGGAGGGTAAATCTAAATTGTATCTACAAGTGATTACAGAGTGGAACTCACTCACTCAGAAGAAAATGGATGGGCAGCAGTGACCCTGGTGAGCAACCGCATGTAGCACCATAGAAAAGGAAGCGACAGTGACATCACACGGTGGAGAGTCTGAGGGAGCCCACCTGAGCAATTCATTATTATTTCCTAAATAAAACGAGTTTGATGAGGAATGTTTTCATACTTAAGTTTCTCCAAAGACCAATAATGTGTCGCTCCATTCTTCAGATCCTGGACTTCTACTGCCACCACAGTACGAGGGAAAGGCCTGTCTTCATGAGTTTTATCCATCTCAGTGGGAAGTAATTCCGGAGGCAAAGGGGAGTACAACGTGTCCGTCAGCAGAACAAACTGAAACTGGACCTATGTGGAGAGAATAAACCATCCAAATGGCCTTTATATTTTCAGCAAGTCAGCTTCAGAAATGAGGCCATATAATCACGCCCCACGGGAAAGAGGTCAAACACGTAGCATGTGCTCAATGAACAGCTTGTGATTAACTGGGGAAAAAATGGCCACTTGTGTATTAGCCGTACAGAATAATCCTAATCGCAAAATAAGCTATTTACAGATTTTGTTCTAGCCTGGTGCAGTGTTTTTACACAAACTAAAATCTCAGTACCTACATTTTAGTTGACAGAATTTACACAAGACAACAAAAGCTGGACCTATGAGAACATTTCTAGCCTCTCACTGAGGGAGGTGCAGAAATGTCACAGCTGGTTTTCCATCCTAAATTCAAGAATCACAGGTGCTAGTCTTTTTTTTTTTTAAGATTTTATTTACTTTTGACAGAGAGAAACCCAGTGAGAGGGAACACAGGAAGGAGGAGTAAGAGAGGGAGAAGCAAGCCTCCCACCGAGCAGGGAGCCCGATGCGGGGCTCGCTCCCAGAGCTCCAGGATCATGACCCAAGCCAAAGGCAGACGCTCAACGACTGAGCCACCCAGGCGCTCCACAGGTGTTATTCTTGAAAGTGTTTACTACATGGTAAGTACTTTGTATGCACCGTGTCACTTATTTCTTGCTACCACCTTGTATTTTCACTGACAAACATTAAGTAAGTGCCAGGTACAGCAGCAAGAAGAAAAGACACAGTCTCCTGCCTGTATCTCATCTACTTGAAGAGAGGGGTAAACAGTTACAAAATGAAATAGGTTGCTGAGATTGAATGAAGAAGAAATATTAAATCCTACTTTTATAGAACCAGAATATAGCCTTAAGGGAAGGGAATGAGTCTCCCCAGGGCGGAGCACTCTGTTCTTCCTGCCACGTGATACTGCCCACTGCCCCCTGCTGTCACCCTAGTAGCCTCCAGACCACTCAACAGTGGGACATATAAAAAATCAATCTAAGATGTGCTGTGACATTTTGGTAATAGGGAAAATCAGTAACATTCAATGCCTTTTACCAAGTCTAAGAGCTACCTCAGCTCTTTACATCTACCTGTTCTTTCATGCCTCCCAGAATCCTAGGTGGCAGCGGCCACTGCCAAGCCCATCTTGAGGGAATGAGGGAATGGAGGCACAGGGCCATTAGGGTCAACACATGAGGAGCGCTGAACTGGAGCCTGGCTGTCTGAGCACAGAGGGCCTGTCCACTGCATACACCTGCCTCTCAGACCCTAGAGCAGGAAGGGCACTCAGGACTTACAGGTGCAAATGTAATGGTTGAAAACAACAAGAAAATTGAGATTTTCAGAAACCCAAGAATAACATTCTGCTATTAATATCTCCCTAACTCTTGGGGTACCTGGGTGGCTCAGTTGGTTGGGCATCTATCTTCAGCTCAGGTCATGATCTCAAGGTCCTGGGATCAAGCCCCATATCAGGCTCAGCAGGGGAGCCTGCTTCTCCCTCTCCTTCTGCCTCTGCCCCTGCTCGGGTACTCCTGTCTGTCACTATGTCTCTCAAATAAATAAAATCTTAAAAAAAAAAAAGTTTCCTTAGTTCTTTTCAGAATACAGTCTCCTCCTCTGTAAATAAGATGGAAAACAAGTTGTTTTTAAAATGTCGTGCAATTGGGACACCTGGGTGGCTCAGTCGGTTAAGCATCTGCCTTCGGCTTGGGTCATGATTCCAGGGTCCTGGTATTGGGTCCTGTACTGGGCTTCCTGCTCAGCAGGGAACCTGCTTCTCCCTCTGCGACTCCCCCCACTTGTGCTCTCACTCTCTCGCCGACAAATAAATAGGTGAAAATTTTAGGAAAAAAAAAAGTCATGTAGTAAATATTTAATGAGTACCTACTATGTTCCAGGCACATATGATAAATAAAGGCATATACAACCCCGTTTCACAGCAAACAGCAGCTGAGTTCATCAAGGGAAAGGCTAGCTCAAGATGAGAGCCATGAGCCTCCTGAGGGTCATCTGCACCTCCAGACCACCCACGGCCTCCTTGCCGCCATACCTTCTTCTTCAGTTCCACACTGATGGCATTGGCCTCCTTCAGGTAAACAGCATTGCCCCAGAGTAAGTCCCTTAATGAAGTAAACTGGTGAGACTTCCACTTCCGGAAGGCCCACTGGGCCAGCTCAAACTCATGCTGTGTCCAAGGAGCTGAAGAGCAAACGAAGCATAACAAATGGTGATCTCATAACTACGGACAAATTACATCTCCCCTCTACCTTCTCTCTCTTATTAAGTTATTTTCCCATGTTTCTCCATCCAGCTGCTTTTGTTTTCTGCTTTTCAGTGAAGCTTACTACAGTCTGTTGATATTATGAAGGTAGTATATTCATTTTAGAAAACCTAAAAAAAAATCCTATTTAAAACAGTACAGGAAAGAAATAGACTTCTCCTTTTTAAAAACATATACATCCAATACATGACTAATAATAAAGAAGAATCCTCTGGTATATTGTACATACATCATATACTATCTATTTTTCTTGCTAGTATAAGGAATAAAAAGGCCATATTTTACTTCAATATAGTTTCTCCAAAGTTAATCTGAAGCCTTGAGATTACTGGGAGGTTGGGCGGAGAAACAAAATGTGATGAATAGTCACACTGCATCATAAGGAAATAATGAACAATTAAAGCCCTGATTCAGCTAAGAAATCTGAAAAACTTAAGGTAGGCATGCCTAAGTGATATGATTAGAAGTTTGCCAGAAATGGCTTTAATATACATTAAATATATTCCAAAGTCCTCTCTGGGTAATCCTGGGCATAAACCATGTATCAGCAAATAAAAGAATATCTTAACAAAGATGAAAATCTATATTAATCTGCAACATATACACAAGCTTCACACATACACAGTAATTTGGGACAGTATATGTAAACTGCCCAAGAGATTTCTATAAGGACTGAGTTAAAAAAATCTTGTGTTCTAAACCACACAATCAGCCCCACTCCCACCTCAGAGAGCATAGGCTGTGTTCTCAGCATCGAGAATCTTTTGAATCACCTTTAAACTGACTAGATAAAATACCAATAAATGGTAGGGTCAACTATGATCAAATCCACCTTTGATCACAGATGAGGGGCTAATCTGATAGCACAGATCCAAAAGCTATACAGGGGGGAGTTTCCATCTCTAGATTTCACCTTCTTCCTCTTCTTCCTCCTCTTCTGTTGTCTCTGCAGCAAGGGAGCGGGTCTCAACCTGCTTCTGCAAGGCCTGCAACTTACTCTCATAGTCCTGGATGAAAAGAGAGGAGAGGACATGTAGGAGAGGGAGGAAGTGGACGGAGGGGAGGAGGAATGACAGCAGCGTTGGGGAAGGCAGAGAAAGCAAAAGATAAAAGAGAAGACAGAGGCAGGAAACAACAGAAAAGACATACAGAGAAATACTTAGGAAAAACCCACAAAGTACACAAGACAGTCTGTAAGGGGTAAATGCTGAAGAAGGCAAACTGCAGTCTCTTTCTACTCCCTCAGACTAGAGTTCTTTACTTGGGGTTGAGACCCAGCCAGGGGGGACTTTCAGTGGGAAAACATGTAGATCCCTTATATTTACTTCATAGTAGCATTTATGTAGAACCTGCACACATTAAGGAATTTCAGGAAAAAAACAACACTGGAAAATTCACCAGTATCACCAACACTTCTGATTAGCTGTCTGGATGGGAATTGTGGACTCTGAACTCTCTATGGATGAAATACTGTTTTTGTACTTGTAGGATTCAGGATACGGCGCTCAGTGACCAAAAGATCACAGTGCTATTAGGGCTAAAATAATCTATAGCTTGTATTTAGCTATTCGAGAAGGATATTTTAAAATATACTGTTATAATACAAAATGCATTATTAGAATACAAATCAGATGTATCCTTCATTTCTCCACCTACTTACTCCATGCATTCTCAGTGAGGGTGGTACCACCTTGAAAAGGGGAAAAAAAAAAAAAAAAAAAAAAGTTTTATTTATTTATTTATTTATTTTTATTTGACACAGAGAGAGATCACAAGTAGGCAGAGAGAAAAGGAAGCAGGTTCCCTGCTGAGCAGAGAGCCCAATGTGGGCCTCGATCCCAGAACCCTGAGATCATGACTGGAGCCGAAGGCAGAGGCTTAACCCTCTGAGCCACCCAGGCACCCCCCGCCAAAAATGGTTCTTGAAAGGATACAAAAAAATCTTACTTTTTTTGTGCATAAAGCACAAATATACATACAGTATATAAACAGAGGTACTATGTATCTGAGTATGAAAATTTCATGGTGGGGAAGGGGCGCCTGGGTCTACTTCAGCTCAGGTCACGATCCCGGAATCCCGAGATGGAGCCCCACATCGGGCTCCCTGCTCAGCGGGAAGCCTGCTTCTCCCTCTCTCTCTCACCCTGCTTGTGTTCCCTCTCTAGCTGTGTTTCTCTGTGTCAAATAAATAAATAAAACCTTAAAAAAAGAAAGTTCATGGTGGGGAGAGATAAAGGAAAAAATATCTAAAAAGTTTCCTTGGAGTGGTAATTTTAAAAAGCATAGCATAAGCATCATATTATATTTTAAGATATATTGCCTGTGTTTCCTACTTCCTTGGGGTGACCCAATTATAGACTGTCATGAGGCAGAGACTGGGTATGGCCATGTACTGTTTTCAGAGTTCTCCCCTAGTCCTGAGTCAAAATATTCTTTTCTTTACAAAGGACCACTGAAAGTCTCCAAACAAACTCTATTACAAAAAGAGCTCCCAATGGCAATGCTAACTAAGAAGGATGCAAATATTCTCCAGGCTCATCCCTTGTCACTTAGTCTCACAGAGGAAGCTTTCTCCCTTTTGTGGAGCTGGCACTAAGGAGAAGCCACTGACAGTTTTATTAGATATCAAAACACAGTTTATAGGAGACAATGCACTGTAGCCCCCCCCCCCCAATTTACCTTGGCAGGTGAAAGTTTTGCTTCTGGCACCTACTCTTACTAGTCCTATAATTCTGGGAAAGTTAAATCCTCTCTGCACTTCATTTTTGTAATCTTTAAAATGAACATTTTAGTATCTGACCTCCCTCCCACACAGAACCAAAGGAAGAATCAGATGAACCATTTAAAAATGCATGTGAAAGTCTTCTTAATTGCAACGCACACCATCAAAGTGACAGACCATGTTTTAAAAAGTTTATTTTCTGGGGTGCCTGGGTGGCTCAGCTGGTTAGGCATCTGACTTTGGTTCAGGTCATGATCTTGCGGTTCTGGGACCCAGCCCCACACGGGCTCCACGCTCAGTGGGGAGTCTGCCTGTCTCTCTCCCTCTCCCTCCATTCATGCTCTCGTGTTCCCTCTCTCTTAAACAAATAAAGATCTTAAAAATAAATAAAAAATTTATTTTCTAAGTCTACCCAACACCCAGATCTTGGTTTCTAAATACTATTCTCCACTAAAAGGAACCAGGGCTCCTTGGGAAAACAACCGATTCCAGGTTTTTAGCAAGGAAAGTACAAGGTAAGCTCAGAATATCTTGTGCCAGAAAGCAAAGAAGTGCTCTAACATTGATGGGGCCATTTCCAAAGGGCATCGAATCCTAGTAAATAAAAATATTTACAGAAACATGAGGGGCACGTAGATGGCCTAGTTGTTAGGCATCTGCCTTCAGCTCAGGTCTTGATCCCAGGGTCCTGGGATCGAGCCCTGCATCAAGCCCCGCATCGGGCTCCCTGCTGAGCGGGAAGCAGGCTTCTCCCTCTTCCACTCCCCCTGCTTGTGTTCCCTCTCCGCTGTGTCTTTCTCTGTCAAATAAATAAAATCTTTTAAAAAAAATAAGAGAAACATGTTATAGCACACTGGGTATTAAAAGGAATCCAGGAGTCCACAGTGCTGCTAAAAGAAGAGGGGGAAAAGGAGAAGCTCTTCTTTGCTCTCCTGCAAAAGCCAGCTACTAAACAAATGTCGAGGAATGGCAGTTAGAAAAACTACACTGCAGGCCCAGATGTAATGACTGATCTGGCAAGAATCCTTAATAAATGCTAAACAAGTGAGTGAAAGGTGGATGAATAACAGAATAGTCACACATTCCCAAGTGCAACCCTAGATACCTGTTAATAAGACAAAGAAAGAGCTGGGAAAGGTCTCATTAAATTTATAAACTTTAACATTACTGGTAACAGGACAATCCAACATTTTAGCTGCCAATGTGACAAGAGGGAAGTACACAATGTCACCTTGACAGCTTTCTTATCAAACACGCTAAACCTTTATAAATCTAACCTTGAGAAATAATCAGACGAATCAAAATGCAGCCTATTAAAAAATCCCTATGCAATGAAAGAGAAAATAAATATGATAACCAACTGTAAAATACAAACTTCGCTTGCAATTGGGATTAAAACAGACACACACTTCTAACCATTATACTTTTCAGACAATGAGGAAAATGGAAAATGGACTGTATATTATATAATACTGAATCAGTACTCAATTCCTCAGATAGGCTCCTTCATTTTAGGAGATACACAGGGCAGTATTTCAGGGTAAGGTTCATGATGCCTACAACTTACTTTCAAATGATTCAGAAAAAAGAATCAATATGGGTATATGAAGGTTCATTATACTATCTTTTCAGCTTCTTGGTATGTATGAAATATTTCAAAATAAAAGGTTGGGGAAGGGGTACTTTTTTTTCCCTTAGAAAACCTGTATGTTCTATGGGATCCTTTCGAAAGAGAAAGATGGCTGGTTTACCTAAAAATCCTCTGGTGGGAAAGACTTTTTCTTATTTTTCATTTTCCCCCAATTTTTTTATTATAGTAAAATGCATGTAACATGAAATTTACCATCCGAACCACTCTCGAGCGCACAGTTCAGTGGTGTGAAATGCACTCACACTGTTGGGCAACCATCAAAAAAGCATCCACCTCCAAAACTCTTTCCATCTTGCAGAACTGAAACGCTATACCCACTAAACGCTAACTCTCCATTCTCCCTTTCCCCCTCACTCAGCAACTACCGTCCTATTTTCTATGATTTGAACTACTCTAAGTAGCCCACATAAGTGGAATCACATAATCTTAGCTTTTGTTTTATTTTTTAAAGATTTTATTTATTTGAGAGAGAAAGACAGAAAGAAAAAGATGAGCAGGGGCAGAGGGAGAGAGAGAGGGAGAAGCAAGCTCCCCGCTGAGGAGAGAGCCCAACGCGGGGCTCTATCCCAGGGCCCCAAGATCCTGACCTGAGTTGAAGACAGACGCCTAACAGACTGAACCGCCCAGGCGCCCCGACTTTAGCTTTCCATGACTAGCTTATTTTTGAGGCTTGTTCAACAACCAATTTACAAGCTGGTCAAACTACCAATAAAAACAAAATCCTTCGATTCTGACAGTTGAGGTTGCTGACCTTCCCTTTAAACGCTCTGCTTCTGCTTTGGTGGCAGCAAAGAAGACATAAAAAGGTTTCCTGTAACGCTATGGACCCAGAATTTTGGGAGAATTTCCATCAGCAGTTGACGATTGAAATTACCAACACGACAACTTGAGGTGGCCCTCCTCTTCCCCAAACCGGGCTGTCTGCGAGCTTCCAACAAGGACATTCTGCATATCATCACAGAAAGTCTAAGTATTGGATTTTCCTATGACAAATGGATAAACAGACTTGAATACTATTGGTCTGTTGATTTCATGGTGTGAACTGGGATAATTATGGAAAGCACACCAAATAATAATATACTTAGGTGTAGCCTTTTGTGTTTATAAGATGCCCCAACTGGTTAGCTATATCCCCATTTATTTATAAAGGTGCCACACTGGCTATTCCTGCTTCTAGAATGTTCTCTTTCTCCAGCTCATCCTTGTTTTTAAGCTTATTTTGTGCCAGTAACTGTTCATAATTTTTTTTTTAAAGATTTATTTGACAGAGAGAAACACAGCCAGAGAGGGAACACAAGCAGGGGGAGTGATAGGGAGAAGCAGGTTTCCTGTGGAGCAGGGAGCCCGGTGTGGGACTCGATCCCGGGTCTCCAGGATCATGACCTGAGCCGAAGGCAGTCGCCCAACCAACTGAGCCACGCAGGCGCCCTAACTGTTCATAATGTTTTATATAGATTATCTAAATCTTCCCAATAACCCCATGAAGATGGTACTACTGTTACCCTCATGTTAAACAAGAAGAAAAGGCTTAAAGAAATTAAGTAATTTTATAACGATCAGAGTTAGTAAGCATGGATATGGGAGTTGAACTCAGGCAACTGGACTCCAGGGCATGCCCTTTTAACCACTGTCACTCCTACTACATGCAGATGTTAGAAGTGCAGTGGTCAGTGAGGCAAAAGTCTCACTGGTGAGGGAAAGAGAGATGATTAATAGTAAACAGACCCAAGACACACCATGATTTCAGTAGTGAGAAGTACAATGAAGCGGGGAAAAAAGGTTGGTAGGTATGGGGGCAGATAGGGAGGAGACAGGAACAGGAGGAATTTTGAGATTAGGTGCTCAGGGAAAGTCTGTCTGCAGAGAGGACATTTAGTCAGAGGTTTAAACAGGCATGCTGAGAGATCTCCAGGGGGAATGGTGGCAGTGGTGAGGATTCCAATCAAAACAGAACTGATGGCAAGTACAATGGTCCTGAGAGGGAAAGGTGCCTGGTGTGTTTTAAGAAAAAGCAAGAAAAGTTTTATCGACGGAGTGAGGAGTAAGGCGGTTCAGAGATGCAGCTGTGAAGGAAGCAGACAGGGACTGGGTTATGGACAGCCTTATGGGACTTGGTAAAGACTGTGGATTTCGGTGCGCCTGTGTGGCTCAGTTGGTTGAGCCACTGCCTTCAGCTCAGGTCACGATCCTGGAGTCTTGGGATCGAGTCCCACATCGGGCTCCTAGCCACATGGGGAGTCTGCTTCTCCTTCTGACCTTCTCCCCTCTCATGCTCTCTCACTCTCAAATAAATAAATAAAATCTTGAAAAAAAAAAAGATTGTGGATCTCATTCTGGACGGCTGAGAGCTGAGAAGCACATGTTTTAAAAACATTACTCTCTGTGGAGGAAAGCATGGGGATAGCAGTCATGACTGTGTCACAGCAGTGCAGAAGGCGATGGTGGTGGGTGGCCCAGAGTGTCAGCAGTAAAAGTGGTGAACAGAGAATGCAGCTGGGGTATGCTTTGCAGGTAGAGGAAATACAACTTACTGATGATGTAATCATGGGGTATGAAAAAAAGGGGGGAAACTGAGGATGGCTCTTGGATGTTTGGTCTGAGCTTGTTGCCAGTTAGCTATATGGTTGTCAGGCCATAGTTGTGTGTCGGCATTTTGAGGTCAGTGCAGAGGACTGCGAAAACACCACTGCGTTTTTCATCATGGAGATCTTTGTGTGACCCTGAGAAGAGTGGCTTCAGTGCGGTGATGTGGAACAAGAGTCTGAGTAGAGTGCGTTCAAGGAAGAATGGGGAAAAGAAACAACAGAATAATAATAAGAATAATGGGGTGGACGAGTGGGAAGTAATATAGCAAAACTCTTTCAAGAAGTATTTCTATAAAAAGCAACAGAGAAATGGAATGATGGTGGCTCTCAGGCAACATGAGAGTGTTTTGAAAGTGGTCAAACAAAGCCATGCTCAAATGGAGGTGCTCAAGAGAAGGGTAAATGCACGGTGAGTTCTTGAGAAGGTAATGGAAGATGGAATGCAGGGAAAATGGGCGGGGCCAAGGTAGGAGCAAGGCCAGTCCAACCATCACCAGCAAGGAGGGATGTGTGACAGGTGCACAAACTAGGGGTCATCAGCTGAAAGCAAGGAAAGGCCACCTTTCATTCCTAGAGTCTCCTGGCTATAAACTTTCAGAGCTCCTAACATTTTCCCCTTATAGCATTTGTCACAAATATAACCTATAATTACTGGTGTCACTGTTCACCTAATGGCTATCTTGTCCACAACTGGGAACTTCCCAAGGCTAGGGATCTGGCATTCACCACCAAATCACTAGCATCTGGCGCCTGTCTGTGTTCTAGATCAGATACACAGAAATGCACTAAGCTTCTAGTGGAAGTTCTCAAAAGTGACTATCTTCTAGATCAGAGTTGGCAAACTACAGCCTATGGACAATCCAGCCCCCTATTTTTTGTAAATAAAATCTTTACTGGAACACAGTCACACCCATTCCTTTGCATACTGCTGCTATCCAGCTGTAACAGTGGAGCTGAGCAGTTGCAAAAGAGCCCATGGAACCACAGAGTCTAAAACATTCATTATAGGGTTCTTTATATAAAAGATTTGCCAATCCTTGTTCTAGATCAGTGGTCCAGCAGTGTCAGCATCCCCTGGGAACTTATCAGAAATGCAAATTATGGGGTACCTTGGTGGTCAGTTAAGTATCTGACTCTTTTTTTTTTTTTTTTTAAGATTTTATTTATTTGACAGAGAGAAATACAGCCAGAAAGGGAACACAAGCAGGGGGAGTGAGAGAGGGAGAAGGAGGCTTCCCACCGAGCAGGGAGCCTGATGCAGGGCTCGAACCCGGGTCCCCAGGATCATGACCTGAGCCAAAGGCAGTCGCTTAACCAACTGAGCCACCCAGGTGCCCCAGTATCTGACTCTTGATTTCAGCTTAGATCACAATCTCAGGGTCACGGGATCAAGCTAGGTGTGGAGCCCACTTAGGATTCTCCTTCTCTCTCTCCCTCTGCCCCTGTTCTCTTCTCTCTCAGAAATGCAAATTATCAGGCCCTACCCCAGACCTCCTGAGTTAGACACTCTGGAGGTAGGCCCAGCATCTCTGTTCTCAGAAGCCCCTGGGGAATTCTGATGTGCATCAGTTTCAGAACCACTCTTCTGGTGAATGTGTACGGTGTGTGTGTGGGGGGGATGAGGGTGGAGCTAATAAGACAGGTAAGGCATTTATTCTAAGTGAGTTTATGTTCCCATGGAAGAACCAAACAAGCACAAAGATAATTACAGGTTGTCATTATTAACCTGAGAGCTGGCCTGGGGTGGGCTGGGGCAGAAGTGCCTGTGGGCGCAGGTCTGAGGAGTCATACATGATGAGGAAGGACTCCAGAGCTGGGGAAGTGCAAAAGCCCAGAGGTGGGGACACATCTGGCATATGTTCAAGGAACAAAAAGTCCAGAGTGCTTGCAGTGTGGGAACGTTAAAAGATAGTCAGAGAGGCAGGCAAGCAGCCAAAACACGAATGCTCTGTAAGCTACATTAAGAAAGTTAGAGTTTAAAGCACAATGGGAAGCCACCAGAGGCCACTAACAGGATTTGATTTTTGTTTTTACAAGATGATGCTGGCTGCTATGCGGACAGTGGCTTAGAGTCCAGGACAGAAGCAAAGAGACAAAGTAGGAAGAGCATGCTCAGGAAGAGATGCCAGTGCCATGCGGGAGCATCTCCGAGGAGGCGGCATTTAAGGAGACATCAATGTCACCATTCCAGGGTTTCTGGTTAGGTCTGTTTTTGACATTAGAGACTTGGCTTCTGTTGCTAATATGGCCTTCCTCTTTTAATGGCAGATTATAATTAGCAAGCAATAGCCGGAGGGAGGTATCCACTCCCTGGTTCTTGTCAACAGCCAGCCTCGTTCCCCACCTGCGACACCATGAGGATGCGGCCTCAGAGCTCTCCCTCCAAGGATCCCCAACACCTGTATTCTTAAAGGTGAGTGGCTCCTCTTTTCTCCCACTCCCTGAGGGCCGTCTTGGTCTCACTTACTTTCCAACCATGAGCCACGTGAGAGCATTCATCACTTTTCAGGTTATACACACAGGGTTTTATCCTACCCCCAGACTGATTTTTTTATTCTACCTCCGGATCAGTCTTTCCTTCTCTCTTTTGTCCCTGCTTTGGAAAGTATTGTTTCTCATTTAGTCCAAACAGCAACTTCTCAACTTGGGGCAATGGGCCCTGAATTTGCCTCCTTCCAACTCAAACTTTAACCATTTCTAAAAGGTGAATCTAATCATGCAATCCCTCTGTGTAAAATAATTTGGTAGCTTCCCATTACACTCAGAATAAAATCCCAACTCCTTGGCATGCCACGATGTGGCCCTGGTACCCCCTGTCCTCTTCGTCTATTACATCTCACTTGGCTCACAGTGGCCATTCTGACCACCTCGGGTTACTCACAGGTACTCACGGTTTGCCGGACCTGACACGCTTCTTCTCTCACCCCGCCATTCTTCACTTGGATAAATTCCCAGTTGTACTCTGGGATTCGGCTCTTGGCTCACCTTTCCCCACTCTCCCCCTATGCACACGACTATCACTGCACACCTAATACCACATCAGAACCATCGGTGTCACCTTAGTAATGGTCAGTCAGAATTTGGCAACTTTTCCACCAGACTCTCCAAAAGCAGAGAAATACAAAGTACCCTGAGGGATAGAGTATGAGGCCCAAAGCCGATCAATCCAAGTATAATATTTTTCTAAAGTTCCAAATTTCATATCATAAACCCACGGGGGGAAAAGAGACTCATATAAATTTTGTATTCTACTCCACAATACATGACTGTATCATTTTTCAATATAAAACATAATGTTGTGTCCAAATAATCATTAAGACTGATGGTCCACTCCAGAAAACTCTTCTGCTTTATCCCATGTCACCTCTAGCACACCATGAATACTCTGGGTGGAGAAGAGCAGCAATTAAGGAAAAAAGAGAAGCGAAATGGAGTTACTGAAAGCTTTGTAGAAATTCTATCCATATGAAGGGAACTATACTATTTCATTGTAAAAACCTTCAGATTATATGATAAAAAGATTGAAAACACAGCTAAGGTAAACTCAACTTATACTAGACAAGTTTTTATTTAAATACAATGTGGCAAAATGCAGGGGTTAAAGATACCTTTTAAGATAAAATTTTGATAAACAGAAAAGGGAACAGAAGCAAAAGCTTTAAATGAATCAAGTTCATGCAGAAATACATTTAAAAAAAGATCTGGTTTGCAACCATCTTCCAAAAGTCAAGACCACACTTAATTAGCACCACCCTGTTTCACTTTTCCTTCTTCCCACATCAGAGAGAAATCACACTCTTAAAAGATGGTTTCAGCTTTTATTGGATGAGGACTTGATTTTCTAACATTACAAACTAACTCTCCCTTTCTGAAAACGTAGGTCTTAGACTCAAAGACAGTCTTCAAGCATTTTATTTTAGAAATGGGGGAGAAATCCATAGTTCATTAACAAGATTCACAACTTCTTTTTACAGTAAAGATGGCAGGAAACCAACACATTTCACAACCTGGAGTGGTTCAAACTAAGTAACCAGAGCAGATTTTGAAATCTTGGAAAGATGACAAACTGGACAATTACGAAAACTGCTCACAATGCAGACTCTGGTTCTAGCAGTTTAGGACAGATGCTGGCTCTACACTGCACCCGAGAAGGTATCTTCACTGCAGGACATTTTCACACCAGGACATGGCAGCTTCCCTTCCTCCCAGGCTGTATGAACAAATCCCTAAGGCAAGTCTACAAAGGACCAGTCAGGCACGGGAGGACAGCAGCTGACCAGAGCAAATCTATGTAACTTCCTGTAGTCGGACAGCCTTTAATGCAGGCATCTGTGTGGCAAGCTCTGTGTGTGTTGCTGTTTAGTTTCAGCACCGACCTGCACCTAAAGCACAAGAGGTCACTTCAAGTCACTTCAATGGAATCAACAATCCCCATTCATTGCATTTCCAGTGAATGGAGAAAACAATGTGAAGGGCTAGAAAGAATGAGAGGTGAAAATAAAGGAAAAACCCTTTTGTTTAGACTTATTAGATGAACAGAATGTCTTTGACTCTTCAGGGAATACCATGCAGTATACGAGATTATACTAATTAATTAGCACTCCGTCACATTTCCATAATTTTCAGATCACTACATAATCTCAGTAGCACACTTTCCCCATTTTTCTATGATAATAGCTATGAATACTTTAATATAATTAACAATTTAATGATGACCATTTCTCTTCGGTCACATAGTATTTAGGCTCAGGGAGAGATCCTGTCAAATTTAAAAACAAACAAAGCAATATAAGCTCTGCCAATAGCTCACAAAAGCATGGCACTAGTAGCTTATTTAATAAAAAAGTCAATGAAGTCATTTTATTTACCCAAAGTTACTTTCTAAGAAAAGCATCTGCTCTAAAATGCAGGAGGGCACATAGGTGGCAATCAATCCAACCTTGGTTCTTTTCTTTCTGGTGATTTGAAATTAAGGACTCTTTTAGAAATCTAAACATTTTTAGCAATTCGAGGGCACCTAGATCAGCAGCTGAAGAACAAACACAAACCTAATTCTCTGGAATATCAGTGTGGGCACAGTGCTTAGCACGACCCACACTTGTAAGTGAAAATGCTGTATTACTTTTCATTCTATAATGTCACCTGACACCAGTAGGAACCCACTCTCTTTGGCGGGAAAGGGAGGCACCTGCTCATAATAAGATTAAAAGCCCACCATGAAAAGAAAAATGTATAGGCCCATCCTATGGTATTTCAAGTTAGGGAAATGAGACCCCACTTTTACTACAGAGTTGAAAGCTGAGTCAATTATTACTAATATTAATTCAGGTATGCCCTGCATTTCCAAAGTGTGTGTTAGGCCACTCTGCTTCAGCAAAAGACCTATGTTAGTACCCGTTTTTGCTAAGCAAAAGAAATTCAAAGAGGATTTTCGCTTTTATGAAAAACTGCATTTAGTGTATTTGTTTTGCAGTGAGCCAGTTTAGAGGGAGCACACACATCCCAAGCAGCTAGCGGCCCCAGCAAGCTCTTTTCCCGGGAAATACACACAGTAGCTCAGCATCCAGCCACCAGAGCTCTGAACTTGTCTGTGAGCATCTGTGCTGTAGCTCCATTTATTTTGTGCATCTGCCAGCAAGATGTGTCATAAGGCATCAGAAAAACCTCAGAGAGGTTATTTTTCTGAGTCTGGGAACTCTCAAAAATTTTATCCATTTAAAGTAATGGTAATGGCTTCTTTACTTTACAACATTTTCAGCTTATGAAAGGTTTCACAGAAACACTCTACTTTCAGATAGCAGGGGAAATCTGTCATAGAAAATAAATTTTTTGCAAGAAAGGAACAACTAATATATCTGTTTCTCAATTCATACGGAAGAACAACGGGGGCGTACACAAGATGCACTGAAGTGACTGAGGTGAAGTAGCCTAGGGAGTCCCTTCAAACCACACGGTGCAGGAGACTGTCTCGAGTCCTCCCATTACAAACATCCTTCACCGTAATCTACTTCATCTGTCTAATCTGCCAGCTGAAGAGTAGAACCGTTCTAGCTATGGGAGCAAAAATATCTCCAAAGTTCATCAGAAGCAACTTTCTGTGCATTAAGAAAGCATTTTCTTAGAAGCAAAAACAAAACAAAACAAACAAACAAAAAAACTATGATTCAAAATAATGTGTTCTAATAAGGCATAAAGCCCACAAAGGAAAAGAAAACCATATAAAATTACAATCTTTAAGGCTTCCTTGAATGCTACTTGCTTTGTTGGCTGCAATTTCACACCATCTGGAAGACAAGTGCCGGGCAGGTGACTCCATGACTGATAGGAGTCATCACCACGAAGTCGGGCAGTAGCACAGACACCTCTGGCTCTTCGCACCGCATCTTAAAAAAGTTGCTGATAAGTTCAAGAGATGAGGAAGGATGTAGAAAACTATTCCTTTCTTCCCATTAATATCCATCTTTTTTAGTGGATTCTCCAGTGAGGCAAACTGAGACCACAACACGACACATGAGGTATTGATACAATAAATGTTCATCAGGACTTCTTTCCTTGCTTGAGCATCTGTGTGCATTACTACTGTTATGCAAAGAATAGTTTATTATACATCATCTCCTTTATTCTCAATCCAACCAAAGTTAACTTATTTCACGATCTCCCTATCTACTATGAATAAACAGCACAGAGCCATACACTGTGGCCTTCTCCCCATGGCCCACCTCTTCCCTCTCCACCAAATAACCTCCCTGTGAACTTAAATACACTGCTCAAAGTGCCATACAAGTGTTTTGTTGGCATTTCTGTTGGCATGATTTTGGTGAATGGTTCAGAGTGTGAGTGTGTGTGTGCGCGCACATGAACACATGCATGTGCATGTGCACGCATGTGTCTGTGTACGTGAGAAATGATATGCTAAACTTCAAAAAGGCAAACTACAAACAAATCCAGAAACAGTGCCGATTTAAAGATTTCAATACTATGACAAATACATTCAAAAGAAAAACACAAACAAACCTACTGAATCAGTTCTATGTAAAATATGGTAGAAAAAGAAGATGGGGAAGTTTCATGGAAGGATGCAAAGCTGTGTACTATAAACTATGTCTGAAGACATTTAGTTTTGGCTTATGAAAATTCCATTTATATTTAAAGACAGGAACAGATATGGATGAGAAATCCAAAGCTGTGTCCACACAGTCAAATGTTATTAAACTAATGTCTAACATTTATGGGGAAATTAAATAGACACTTAATTCTGTGTATCAAATTCCCCTTTTGAATGTCTGCACAAACCAAGAGGCAGGGCTTTCTGGATATCAGATCAGTTTACAGGCATCATAAAAACATAATAAACTTACACCAAAACAAGACTAGTCTGTGTAAGTAAGTATATTATCTAGGCACCAAGAAAGGAGGAAAGTCTCAGAAAAATAAGGGAGGTCTCAGTGTTTTGTCCAAAATTCAGGAACTGCCAATTTATGGCATACAAACAAAAGGGAAGTGTTGAAATGTCTACCAGTGTTTTATGTTTTAACCATATTCAAATCAGTTAAGATTTGTAGCAACACAACACTAAAACCATAATGTAAAGAGTAGGAACTGAAGGCCAAGGCTAGAACCAACTCAAACCATGAGCTTAACATTGCCTGTTTCCTCCACCAAGATTTCAAGTTTGTCCAGTAATTTACACTGTGGTTTCTCGACCAGCTTTGAGATTGGGTGCTGAGAACTGGCGCCTCATCCTCGGAGGTGTCACAGACTGGCCACAGTGGCTGGGCTTGTCCGTCTGCTTCTGAAAGGGACTGGCTGCACTGCCCTCTAACTGACCTCCAGTGTTATAATTACAGTAAGACTGACGGTGCTGGTGAATATGGCGCTTTGCCTGGAAAGTCTGCAGATCAGCAGTGGGGTGACCACTGTGGGAATTTAACGATTCCGAGGAGGCAGATGCCTGGCAGCGCGTACTTTTCGGTTGGCCATTATTGAGAGAATTGCTTCTCCAGCGTAACTGAGGTGGCTGTTGTTGAGTGTTAATATGCTGCTTGCTAACTTGGATGTGATCTTGACTTCGTGTGCCCTGAGAGCCCCATGGTAACTGGGGATCCTTAGAAGTTGCTCTACCCCCCTTTTCTTGGCTCTCCTCTTTATTTCCTTTCCTTCCATCTTCATCTTTTGGGATTCTAAGCTCTATGACCTCATCTTCTGTTATGATGATATGCGTCCCAGGGCTCCAAGAGTTTCTGTGCTTAGGGTTGCTCTTAAAGGGGAACCGGGGCTTGCGGTTCTCAGGAGGGATGAACCTATGAGGTACGTTCTGCCTACGCAGCTGCTTTGCTATCTCCTGCTGCTGCAGATTCTTAAAGCGGATTTGCTCTTGCCTCATCCACCGCAGACGTCCGCGTCTAAAAGCTGGATCCCCGTTCATCAGCTGGGAAACACGCTCTTCTTTCCCAAGCTCTCCACTGTCCCCTCTGCTTCCATCATTTTCAGACTTGCTACTGACACAAGCCCCAATAGGTTCCTTTGCTCTGTGGTTTCCTTGGCTTTTCTGTTCCTGAGAGCCAATCAGTGGCAAGACTTTCTCCATTTTGAGCATTTTGTTTCTTAGGACTTTTATTTCCTCATCTTTCATGTTATTTTGCTTTTTTACTTCTTGCAAAATATCTTCCAGCTTGTCAATGTGAACCTTGAGGTCATCTACATCAGTCCCACCTTTACTACTGGCCATCACGTCTTCGATCTTCTCATCCCCTACACCAACAGTGTCCCAGACATCCCTGGCCACTGCCCTCCAGGAGTCCCGCTCATTTGGATCTTTCTTCCCATACATGGCACAAAGCTCTTTCATCTTAACAATGGCCAAGGCTTCAATCTCCTGCCGACTGTGTCTAAAATCGTTGAGGGCAACCTCATAGCATATCTCTTTTACGGCCTGAATCTTAAGGTCTGAGATGGTGACCCACTTGGAATCTTTACTCAGGCGCCTTCTTTGGGGGATCTGATACATTTTAATTGGCTCTCGTTTCTTCCCACTGCTAGGGAGGCCACATTTTTTAACAATGGTTTGCAACTTGCTGGGAGGTAGCTTTTCTCTCAGAGAAGTAATCAGTTTCCAGCTCTCTTCACAGGACCTCTTGTCAGAATCGTCCCCGCTATCAGAATCCGCGTCCTTTGGAAAAACAAAATCAAAAAATGGCCCCGAAATAACCAAAATTAAAATGTAAAAAAGGAAAATCAAATTGAAGAAAAAACAAGCAAAAAAGCCTTAACCAAATTTAAAGCCAAAACCAAAAAATAAATAAATAAAACTTAAAAAAAAAAAGATAAAATAAAAAACCCCCTAAGTGTGTGTAAGTTTATCAAGACTTACGTACATATAGGTCATGAATATAAAGATTTGCTTGTTTAGTAACAATGACGCGAATTTTCACTTTCTGGCTTAAGTGATGAAATCTGCAATCCAATTTCTTAGGAGGATTGATACAGTGACATTTCCTTCTAAGGTCATGTGAAGTTATTAACAAAATGCTGTTAAGTAACACCTGTGTAAATGCTGTAAAACCTACGCCCCACACATGCTAACACCCCATGCAGCCATGTCCCCACATTTGCCTTGGTTATTGCTGTTGCTTCTTCCAGAAACTCTTTCCCCCATGAGTGAGCACAGATGCCATACAAGATGTGACGAGCAGGCGGATTAACAAAGGTTAGTAAGGCTGTAGGATGCCACGTTTTGTTTAGCTTTACTAAAAAGAGCAGTCCTAGAAAAAAGTTAGAAGAGGAGAAGGTAGAAAAAGAAGCAGTCAACAGGGATGATGTTAAAAATGAATCCCTTACTAGCAGACCATATGAGGTTCTCAGCAACCAAATGTTTTTCTAGAAGACAAGTAAATTTTGAAACTAGTCCTTCCATGAGCATATACTGGATTTACTCATTTGTCAAGCTAAATCGATGAGCTACATTTGTGCAATTAACGTTTACTATCCAGAGAACAAGGAAGCATAAAAAAAAGATCCTTACAGTGAGTCTGCTTTCTTGATTTCACACACTTAAACCAATAAACGCTTCACCTCCAAAATTTTAAGAAGTTTCCAGAACATAAATTAAGCTAGGCAAATATACTTTCATTAAACATCATTTAAAATTCCCCAAGAAATATTTTAATAAATATGACCTAAAGATGTTTTCTATCTATGAAAATCCATGGCATTTCTAGCTATTTGAGGAGTATCACTTTAAGTGACAACTCTTCCTATCAGCACATAAAATAGAAAGATTATATTCTGCTTACGTAAAATAGATCCACCTTAAAATGCTATCTCTAATTCTGTCTTTCCAGCTATTTCGCATTTTACCTCTTTTTCAAAAACTTTAGCTGGGCAGTCAGGCTGCTGTTTTACTTCTGTTTTAGGGCCAAGTGAAACAGCAGCCCAGGGGCACCTGGGTGGCTGAGTCGGTTAAGTGTCTGCCTTCCGGGATTGAGCCCTGAGTCAGGCACTCCAATCAGCAGGCAGCCTGCTTTTTCCCCCTCCCTCTGCAGCTCAATTGCTTTCTCTCTCAGATAAGTAAATAAAATCTTAAAAACAAACAAAACAGCAGCTTGACTGGCCAACTAACTAGTCTTCAAGGGCTATGTGGATAATAATCAATTGTTCTTAAATAACACAAGCACATCTTTATAATACGAAAGCAATGTTGGATCTACACAAAAACAATGTTAAATTTAGAATTCCCATGGAATTAAGTAAGGTTTAAGAAAGATTTCTATTCAGGAAATAAAAGTTCCTTGGAAAAGAAACTATTCACTTGGAAGAATAGTTCAGGATAATCTAGTTTTTTAAAAAATCTTAACACTCTCTTTTACTTGGCTGTGATTACTAAAATTTATGTCTAGTAAGTAGTACCTTGCTTTCTAGGACAAAGATTCCTATGTACAGTTACTTCCAAAAAATAACATTTAACAATAAGGACAATAATCTGGTCCCTGAATCTGGAGGTCCTGATCTGTAGTATTTCTGTTGGTCTCTAAATGGGTACTGAACCCATTTATGAGCCCTTTCTAGCTGAAAATTTAACAAAAAACAGAGTTAATTTAGACTCTACACAATTTTTTTTATTTTTAAACCTCAATGTCTAATCTGAAGTGATAAAAGAGGACATTAATAAACATTAGACAAAAGAGATGCCTGACTTCTAAAAAAAAGGTCTTCTTACCCGTATGTATAAATTAAGTTTTACAGAAGATCATATACTCTGTTTCCACATAACTGACAACTATCACTCTATCCCCACCCAAGCTTTTCTTTTCCTTTTAAGATTTCTCAAGGATGAAATGAATCCTAATTTATGAAATAACAGATACTCTAATCGCTACTTTCATAACACACATGAGAGACAGAGATTAGGTGTCCAAACGCTAAAACAAAACATAAATAAATAGGAAAGTCTACATACATCCAAAGGAACTCAAATTAAATGGCCATAACTGTCATTCTTTTTAAAGTACTGTCACATTGGGAGCGCCTGGGTGGCTCAGTGAGATAGGTGTCCAACTCCTGATTTTGGCTCAGGTAGTGATCTCAGGGTTGTGAGCTCAAGCCCCGCATGGGGCTCCATGCTGGGCGTGGAACCTGTTTAAGATTCTCTCTCGCTCGCTCTGTCTCTCCCCACCCCCCATAAATAAAATAAAATAGATAAAATAAAATACTACCCTATTTTCTTTGTAGAAGATGTTCTCCTTACAGCCCCATATCACATACTGACCATGATACCAAAAATTCTGTATGCAAAGTTTATGTGCCAAGATGTACACCCTATCTCATGAAGATTTAAAGGTATTTAGATTCACTTATTATAGGGTTGGAAAAACTACTCAGGTCTGGCTAATTCATGTCACTAAATGATGCTTCTGTTTTCATTAAATCCCAATGCAAGGGTCTCCTGAAGAGACCCTGCAAAGAAGCCTGTGCAGAAAGAAGAAAGAAGATAACTAAAAGACATAGGTGAAAAAGCAAGCACAGAAAGGACCAAGTGTGTAATAGAGCACTAACTAAAAGAATGTTCAGCATCAGCAGTGCGAAAATAAGACGCATTTGGGGAACTATCATAATAGAAAACTCATGAGCCTGAATTCCATTTTTTAATGTTGTTATTATGCAAAAATGATTACATATAATAGTAAATACATATTTATTGGTAATTATTCTTGTATCTTCTCAGTGTTTATTCATAAGATGCATTCAAAATGTATCTGTTGGTTGACCAATACAGGGTCATAAAAAGACATTTTCCATTCAGTATTGTTACTGCTAGACAGTCCTTGGTCTAAGGCATTAGAAATCAATTCCTCTGGAGGACAAGAAATCTGAGTGGAATAGACAGTTGGACTTAGGGGAGGAAAGCAACCTTTTTGCTTTAAGTAACTGCTCTTGAAATCCTAGCTTGCTTTCAGATACACAGAACATATGACAGCCAGAACCTGATCATTTGCAGACTAAGTATGTCCCCTGGAAACTAAATGTGTCTTATAGACATTTACTTTCTCTTTATTTGATGGTCATCTTTATTTCAGAGCAAAGAATGATCATCAGCTCTTGATTATGGAGAGCACCAGCCATCACCACTCTTTCTCATCTGGTGACTCAAAGGCTGGTCTTGGGATCAGCAGCACTGGTATCACCTGGGAGCTTGTGAGAAATGAAGCCTCTCGTCCCACCCCAGACCTACTGGATCACCATCAGCATTTTAATAGGATGCCCAGCTGGTGAAGAAGCACTGCTCTTATTGGACAGAAAGAACACTGAAGCAATTCAGAAGCCCCAGGATTAAGCTTCAGACACATGACCTGACAGGTGTTTTAAGAGTGAGCAAGACAGTATTTTTTTAGCCTTGGTTTCCTTAACTATAAACTGGAGGTAATAGTACTCATTTTATTTACATGCATGCCTATTAAGGAGGGCTATTTTGGGAATCCAAAAAAAAAAGAAAATGATGGATGTTAAAGCTCCCTGTAAATTATAAAGCACTATACAAATACAAGGCACTACTGTTAATGATACACACAGCTTAATGATACCTGTCCTCATTTAATCTGTCACAGACCATCAGAGGCATGTTATTACATTATACATTATTAAGATAAAAGGCTCATGTATCACAAACCTTTCAAGCTCCTGATGACACTGTAGTCAAATCCTTCTGTTTTCGTTAAAAACTAAATGTCAACTAGGCCTCGTAAAGGGATTTGAACACTCCTATTATCTTCCCCCAAATACCTGATTTATTCTTTCTTGGACTTCACTACAGTTTCCAAGACAACAAACTAACTGGTTTAACACACTGCCAGGCCTAAGAAATGAGCGGCCCTGGAAAAGCCTGCTTTTGCTCGAGCCCTTGGCATTTCTGGCCTATTTAGCACCAGCCCCTCTTCCCCAAAGCAGAGTATGACCAAAAGGCTGCAGTTTACACACAGTATTTTAAATGCTGTGTTTTATGCTAAGGGAAGAAACCAGCATCCCAGCTTTCTCCTTATCTTAAAAGAAGTCTGAGTCTTAAAAAATCCTAAATTGTATCCACAGTACCCAAAGGTTTATTATATCTTTCTCTTATCTATCAAATGAATGCCAAGAAGCGTTTTATGACCAGAGCTTTGTTAACCAAAGCTGGATGATTTTAAAAATGATAATCTAACTAATGTGTCAACGTATTTACTCATGAGATTCAGTTTCTATCAAACTTAGAGAATCAATTCACATAATAAAACGCTAAATAAACCCATTAGCATTATAAGCTGCAACTTTAAACCAACTTGTCAGCTGCTCACCCAAATCTCTCTCAGCTTGGAGAAACCAGGCTTCCTTCTACTAACAGAGTTGGTTTTGAAGCCCCTGCTTCCCCTGTCGTCCCCCACACCACGGAGACCCTTACTGAGAATTCAGACTCCATGCAGGGAACAGAAAAGGATTAATTAACACATGCAACTGTGCAGCAACACTTTTAGACACAGTTTAACCAAAAAAAGAAAAAGAAAAAAAGTCTGCCCAGCACAAGAACAATCCCCAAGTCAGCCCAAGAGCAAAGAATTAGTACTATCAGGTGATCAGAAACAAAACCAAGGCAAACACCGCCCCCAAATTCAATATTCAATGTAATTATCATTAAAAGAATCACCACTGATGCACACTCAAAAACCATGATCAAGAGGCAAAGCCTACCAGAAAACCTCCCACTAGTTCCTCAAAAAGCACTTGGTTTTGCTAAAACTAAAGATTTAACTTTAAGACATAAAAGGCACAAAACTGTACCTTCATAGACACTTTTTCAGACTAAGGCTACCATGAGATGTAAGTTCATTCTCCATTAAGGAAATGACAGAACAGTATATGATATCAGTGAGAAAGAGACAAGCAACTGGGGCGAGTGCTCGCTCATCTGTGGGACAGGGAAGGTGTGAGAGCGAGCTGCCCTTTTCCTAACAGGATTCAGAATGGACTCCTACCAGTCTCTGCTGCTCCAAGAGAAGATCTGCTTCTTCCTTCTCCTTTTTGTATAAGATCTCCATCTCCTGTAGTCTAGAAGGAAAAGGAAAACAAAAGAGGAAAGAATAAACTGTGAAATCACTGAGCTGTTCCATGAGTGCTATATACTATACATTCAAAAAAGGTATTTAAAAAAAAAGGGGGGGGCGCCTGGGTGGCTCAGTCGTTAAGCATCTGCTTTCGGCTCATGTCATGATCCTAGAGTCCCGGAATCCAGCCCCGCTTCGGGCTTCCTTCTCTGCGGGAAGTCTGCTTCTCCCTCTCTAAGTCTTACTGCTTTGTGTTCTCTCTCTAACTGTGTTTCTTTCTGTCAAATAAATAAAATCTTCAAAAAAAAAAAAAAGGTGACAGTCATGGGGGCCACATCATATTTGTGCATTACCTTTTCTCCATCTCCTGCTTCATATCAATCCCTTGTTTTTCTAGAAGTTCTCTCTGGGCAAACGTCCAGTCCACAGGCTCAGAGGGGGTCTCAGCAGAAGGAGTCTTCTCCCGTTCTGCCCGTGCTTGCTCCGGGTGGTTGAAACGAAACACATGGTTTTTACCCATGATGATCCGATTTCCTAGCACAAAACAGAAACAGAGTTAAGAAGCCATTTTTTAGGGCGCCTGGGTGGCTCAGTGGGTTAAAGCCTCTGCCTTCAGCTCAGGTCATGATCTCAGGATCCTGGGATAGAGGACCATGTCGGCTCTCTGCTCAGCAGGGAGCCTGCTTCCTACTCTCTCTCTGACTGCCTCTCTGCCTACCTGTGATCTCTCTGTCAAATAAATAAAAAAAATCTTAAAAAAAAAAACACATTAAAAAAAAAATATATATATATATATATATATATATTTTATTTATTTATTTGACAGAGAGAAACACAGCCAGAGAGGGAACACAAGCAGGGGGAGTGAGAGAGGGAGAAGCAGGCCTCCCGCCGAGCAGGGAGCCCAATGTAGGGCTTGATCCCAGGTCTCCGGGATCATGACCTGAGCCGAAGGCAGTTGCTTAACCAACTGAGCCACCCAGGCACCCCAAACAACACATTTTTTAAATGTATACCCATCTAGGTTAATAACCTCAATCTCCCTCATTTTCCCTACGGCAAAAAGACAGCTTTTGGAGTTTTACAAGCATAAATCCTAATGCTATCATACTTGTCTTTAAACAAAGGGTCAAAACTTTAAGAGTTGCTCACACAAACTTCAAACCTTTCCCAGTCTCAGGGGCACCTGGGTGGCTCAGTTGGTTTAGCCTCCAGCTCTTGATTTTGGCTCAGGTCATGATCTCATGGTCCTACGATGGAGCCCCACTCCTGATCAGGGAACGTACTTCCTCCCTCTCCCTTTGCCCTTCTCCACACTTGCATGCACTTTCTCTCAAATAAATAAATAAAATCAAAAAAAAAGAAGAAGAAAAAGGAAAAAACAAAGCACTTTAAAAAAAGAAAACAACCTTCCCAGTCTCACCTGAGCGCAGCTGAACGGGCTGGGCCACCCTCTTGCCATTTACGTAGGTTTCTGAGCGTTCACAGGGCTCTAGGGTCACAATAACTAAGAAGAGCAAACTAGTATTAGCATCACAAACCACTGGAATAAAACAATGGCAAGAAGAGGACTAGGAAGGTTTAGGGTAACTAGAATACATTCCTGTAACCAACTAGGCGGCAGAGCATCTACACAGTTTTTCATTTTAGGGTATCAAAACCAGGGGTGTGGCTAAGAGAAACATGTAAATGAATCTGACAAACCTCAGAAGAAGATGGGAAATGTTAGTTTTGGTGATATCTGATAGTTCAGTCCATAAAACTGAAAACCATCAGAAATCTTAAGCTTAAGACATAGGTACTAACCAGAAATGTAAAATCAAAAGCAGCTAATATTTTGATTAAAGGAATGAGTCATACAGCACAAAAGTACCATTAGATTATTATTTTGTTAGTAACCGAGGGAAAAATCAAGATTGACTTTTTCTTCCCTTTTAGTAGAGGTCCTTCAGAATGAGAGACAGGGAGGGGGATCATGGGGGGTTGGGAGGGAAAAAAATGAAACAAGATGGGACGTGGGAGGGAGAGAAACCATAAGAGACTCTAAATCTCAGGAAACAAATTGCTGGGGGGTGGGGAAGGGGGAGGGATAGGGTGGCTGGGTGATGGACATTGGGGAGGGTGTGTGCTATGGTGATTACTGTGAATTGTGTAAGACTGATGATTCACAGACCTGTACCCCTGAAGCAAATAATACATTATATGTTAATTAAAAAAAAAAAAACAACTTAGAGGTCCTTTAAATCTCCCACTATCCAGGATTTTTGTTCCTTACTTGTCTATTAAATAATTAACATTCAAGACGGAGCCTAACTGCCTATGTCCTCCAGCTCCGCTCTTGGCAGTTACAAAAGGGCTCCTTTTGTCCAGGCTATTTTCATGTAAAATAGCTATGTCCCTCCCTGAATTTGTAAGCAGGCCAGGTTTCTCCATTTCCAAATATTAGATTGTACAAAAAAGTATCACGGAGAGAGACAGGGAATAGCAAGCCCTGGGGATTTCTAGTAATATAGAATGAAAAGGCTGTTGGAAAAGCTACGCCAGGAACTCTCACCATCCCCACTGTTGTTTCGCTCACTCCGGAAGATACAATGCTCTTCTTGAATGTGAGCCCCACTCAGCACGATGTCCTGGCGCCGCTCAGCATCTGCTTGGCCAACCCTGAACACAAGGGAAAGTGTTTCCCAGGGAAATTCAGACACAAAAAGCACTGAAAACAATGAACCTCTTTCTCCCAAAGAATATTCTTTGGTATGTACAAAAAAGGTATCGCTTCTTTTTATCAGAGGCTTTCAACTGCAAATTTTATTTTCACAGATAATCAACCTCCCTACATTAGAATAAGAAACCAAGGAGCAAGGATACATCAATGTAACTCACTCAGCTTAATAAGAAGACATGAGTGAACTAATCTCCCTAATGAATTCATATAAGGAGTTAGAAAAAATTTTTTACTTAGGGTTTTTAGGGAAAACTACATTTCAACTGGTTCAGATGGCTAAAGCACTTACATAATTTGGGAAGACAGGGTAGTTTGTAACTATTCAGACACGAAAAACAGCAAATCATTATGACAAATTTTTCAACAAATAAATTCCCTTTAGTTATTCAATCATTTAAGAGAATAGAAAACAGTAAGCGACCAAAAGAAACAAATATACCTTGTAATTCCATCTTTGATGTAATAAAGCAGGCATTCGGACATTAGTGGGTCCTCATTGAGGTTAACAAGATGTGGGGTCTGAAAAAGGGTACAGACAGATCAATTTGGAGCAAGTACCACTGGGTGGGCGGTGACAGTAACAATGACCTACAGGAGGCCAATGGCTTCCCAGATTATCCACAGTCCCCAGAAGAGGGATGTCTTTTATTCCTAGTTCCTAGCTACAACTCCACTACAAAAAGAAAACACTTCTCTTCAGGTCTTCTCCCACTGCACTAATACATTCTATTTAAAACCATGAGTTCAGGGATAAAGTACAAGAGCCAATTCTTGACAAGGTCAAAGCATGAGAATACAAAAGAAAAATAAGGACAGGACAATTCTCTGAATGGGTTAATCATAATTTTTAACTATCTGGACAAAAATCTTGAAGGGTAAGAAAATATGCCACCCCAAAATATGCCACTTTGACATATTATTTTGGGCTGAAGGCACTGAAAAACAGCAAACGCAGGGAAAAGCTTTCTTTGAACCCCTCTCTCATCTGAAGACAGGTCCTCCTAAATGGCCTCGGCTGTCATGTCCCCTTGCGAGCCCATCAACCAGGTAGGAGGGACTAGTATCCCAGGAAAGGAGACCAGAAGTTGATACCACACTCAGACAGACTTTGTCACAAATGATCACACCACCCATCTATTCTCCCAACGGCCGCTTCATCTTTCCTGAAAATCATTTATTCCTTCCTGAGAGGCCCACATCCCCACTCCCCTTTCCCTACTGGGATAGTATTTAAGTCTGAATTCTACGCTATCTTGGGGAGTCACTCACTTTCCTTGGTAATTCCCACACATACATGAGGGATAGGTTAATAATTTATTTTTTTCTCTTATTAACCTTTTATTACAGGGCTCTCAGCTAAGAACTCAAAAGGGTAGAGGGAAAATTATTGTCCCTTCCTACAATCTCCAAAAATACTTAATTTTTCGTTAACTTTATAAAAATGCTTTTTAAATTTTTTTTCAACATTTATTTATTCATGAGAGAGAGAGAAAGAGAGATAGCAAGAGAGAGGGACAGAGAGAGAGCACAAGCAGGGGGAGAGGCGCAGAGGGAGAGGGAGAAGCAGACTCTCTGGCAAGTAGGGAGCCCAGTGTGGGGCTCCATCCCAGGATCCTAAGACCACGACCTTTGCCAAAGGCAGATGCTTAACCCACTGAGCCACCCAGACACCCCTATAAAAATGCTTTAAAATGGGGTAACTGGGTGGCATAGTCAGTTGAGCATCCGACTCTTGGTTTTGGCTCGGGTCATGATTTTAGGGTTGTGGGCTCAAGCCCCACATTGGGCTGTATGCTCAGTATGGACTCTGCTGGAGATTCTCTCACATTCTCCCTCTGCCCCTCCTCCTCCTAAAATAAATAAAACTTAAAAAAAAAAAAAATGTCCCCACACCCCCTGGCATTTCCCTCTATAATTTTTATCACTTCTTCTATGGTCCCAGTTACTGTCTTTAGTTTATCAGTCTTTACCTTAAAGAAGAAATTAAAATTACTGATATTTAACAATAAATATACATCTTGTAAAAATCCTCTTCATCTAACTCTAATTATTTCTAAAATCTTTGAAGAACCAACCTTCTTTGGTGAAAATACCCCACTGGAATCCAAAAACAAGTCACATGGTCTTGGGGTCAAAATCTACTCAAGACAGTGCCAGCAAATGTGGAAAAATGAAAGAAGAATCAGATGAGAGGGTTAAGAACAGAGAATGAGGAAGATGAATAAACAGAAATTAGAAAAAGCTCTATATCAGCATCTGCCTCTGTACTTTAAAAGCTCTGCTGGTTTGAGAAATCCAAGGCCCTCTCTGGACAGTATTCTTTAAAGCCCACCAGGACACCGGACGCAGAAAAAGGGAATGGACACAGGTTTTGCTTCCCCTTGTCCTAAAAGTAACCCCCCCGCCGACCCAGTTTTATGGAGGTATGACTAACAAATAAAAATTGTAGACATTTAGGTTGTACAACATGATTTTTTTTAAGGTGTCAAATGTGACAATTTAATATACATACACATCATGCAATGATTACCACAATCAAGTTAACACATCAGAAACAGGTTCTAAAACTGAATTTGGAGTAGTCAGGGGTGTATCCCTTCCTTTCCTGAGGAAGTCTAGAAAGTTAAAACAAGATGCATAAAATTAAAGTAAGAAAAAGCTTTGGAAACATCTCAGTGTGGAATTCAGTGCTGTTTATATCACAACACTTATTTAAATTATTTATGACTTGTGTTAAATGCCATAGTTTTACAAGTGTTAAAAATTTTTTTTCATATAGTTCTTAACACTCAAAGATGTTGTAAAATCTCTTTCAATATATACAAGGCACAAATCTGATAAAACCTGTAACTGCTAAAATCTCTATCTACAGCCCTAAGTATGCTATCTCAATAAATAATGTCTTAATGAAGAAAACATTATTAAACTGAAAATCACAAACCACTGGCAATACACAGACACACAAATACTGTTTTACAATGTGTACCAAAAATGTCTTTAAAACAGTCGTCTCTTCTCTGTTGAAAATAATGCAATGGAATTCCTAAAAAAAGTTACGTGACCTTAACAGAAAAAATAAACCTAAAGAATCCTAGCAAAAGCCAGGAATATTTCCTATCACATAAAAGGAAAAAGCGAAACCCTCTGCCCACTCAATGCCAACCTACAGAGATCATCATCAGACCCCACAGAACAGGTGTAAGTCTCTGATAGCCTAGCTGGGATCATCTGAAATGAAGAACCATTTATTACTGGCATGAATATATTTGCTTTGTAAATAAATAAAAATAATCATTAGATAATAGTTTTCCAATATCTAAGAATAACTAGGAAGCAAATTAGTAAAATAAAACTAAACAAAAACAACAACAACAAAACCCCCCCAAAAACAAAACCGACCTTGCTATTCTAATTAACTACAAGGTATCTACTACCTAACAACTAAGATTATATAAGTGGGAGGGTAACTACTGGAGTCATATTTTACAAAAAAACGAAGAAAGGAGCAGAGGAGGCTAGAAGGGTGAGGACAGGAACTGTTTTACTCAGTATAGTGGTTGTCTGTAATACAAACTACAGAAACAAATTTGTGTGGTATTTTTCTACACAAACCTGAATAGCTGAAATTACTTCCAAAGAGTTATAAATCAGGGCTGCTGGCATCTGTAGGAAAATCTACATAGAAAGAGTAGCCAAACTGAAGCAAGATTTGCTAGGTGAGAGGCTGGGAATTTAAGGGAAAGCAACAGTGCAGATGATAAACATACTGAATCATGACCAAATGTTACATTTACTGCCTTGGGTTTTATTTTGTAAATAGCAAACAGGATAGGCATTTGAGAAACAGGCTGCCCCTGTACTGAAAGATGAAATCAGAAATGTCTGAAAATAAGCCAAATCTCAAGATAAAATAAAGGGAGGAGTGGCCAACCCCAAAAGACTGTAAGTGCCTCAGTGAGCAAGACAGACAGGAAGTGCTTCTGTTGGGTTGAGTGTCACAAGAGTTTCCTACCTTCTTAGGTGAAAAAACTCCCAGGGTTCCTCCATCCTCCCGAATGGCCACTCCCATCTCAGCCAGCAAGGCCTCCCTAGAAAAACAAAAAGCACATCAGAATACCAATACCAAAATGTCAATTAAATCAGTCTCCTATGCACTGGAAAATCAAGCATGCAAGGCAAAAACTATTGCCTATGTTAGTAATACAAATGTGAAATATCTGTCTATCCCATCATATATGAGAATTTAAGGGAAACAGCACATTCAAAATAAGTTCTGTTCCCTTGTTAGGTAAAGTGGCATTCACTCAAGTAAGAACTTTGTCTCATCTGACTTTGGAGGCAGACAGTAATTCATAAATGACATGTCTATTAACATAAAAGAAGGAAGGCAGGGATATTCCTTAAGGCCAAACATCTAACTTGAACCTTTTCTTCAAAATCTAAGAAAGCAATCAGAAAGTAACTTGGATATATGAAGATTGTTAAAAATGTGATTTTCTCAAACGTGATGCTCCCAAAGCCCAATATCATACTGATTCAAGAATTCTAGCTTTAAAAAAAAAAGAATTCTAGCTTAAAATCCTTACAATAAGAATATTCTAATTGTTTGATACATCCATTGCATCAATATATCAGCACTCACTTCTACCTCATCTTCCATGAAGGGGGAAGACACATCTGACCTTTTTTTAATGTATACTCATCACAATTAAGAAAAGTATTATTTCGGGTTATGTTCACCTTCAGGGTAGAGAACCGAGAGGTTAAAGTAGAAAAAGGATTTTTAAAAGTCTACAACTCAAACTATTTCATCTCTTACCAAAGAGGTTCTATAGAATATAACTCATAGACAATCATCAGAGAGCTTTATTATTTGGGCCTTTACCAAAGGCAGTTGTTTTATTCAGTCGAGTAAGTGTCCGACTCTTGACTCTTGATTTCAGCTCAGGTCATGTCTCGGGGTCATGGGATTGAGCCCCACACTGGGCACAATACTAGGTGTGGAGACTGCCTCGGATTCTCTCTCTCCCTCTGCCCCTTCCCCACTCTAAAAAAATAAAAATGTTTACCCAAAAAAAACAAAACAAAACAAAATAAAAACCCTCTATCCCTTGATATCTTCCATTTTACATGGACCCTGAACACCATGCAGTAAGGTAACAAGCACAGGACTCCCTAGAGAACGTCTGACTACATAAGCTCTGCTGGGGGAAGGCCCCAAGCAGGCTGAATTTTTTCTCTTCTGTGGTTGGCAAGGGGGCCCTTCATTTTTACTTCCAGCTCAACTTCTCCTTCTATAAAAGGAATTCCAGTCCCCCTGAGAATATGCAGACACCCCAAGACCTCTCCATTCTGATGGCTGACCTCTCCATTCTGATGGCTTCTGTTTTACGCAGCTTCTCTTCCCAAGTCTCATTCAGCTCAGCAATGATCTTCTCTGATTCCTAAGAGGAAGTCCACAGTTAAAGCGGAGAAGAGCCTTATGATGTAACATGTTATGTCTAGGAAGGACAGCAAGAAGCATATGATGCCCTTTGTGGGTATGAGGCAGAATCTAATACAATAATATTTTTTTTCCTTTCTTAATATTATGTGCAATAAAATTCAGGAGACTCGGACTAACATTAAATCAGCCTTAGATATATAAATTCTCCTAAGTCCTTATAAAAATACCTGGGAACCAGTGGGTGTGTGTGTGTGTGTGTATAGAAAGAGGAGTAACAATAACATCCCAAATCCAAGACACTATTTCTGACAGCCACTTCTATAAAAGAATAAAGCCACCAAAGGTATTTATTTATTGCTTTTGTTTCACTCTAATTTCCTCATAGCACTAAGGACTGATGGGGCTCAGAACGTGTTCCCCTAACATATGGCATCTTGACTATTTTAGGCTGAAGTAATTTGAGAAATGGTATCTGCAGGAAGGTCTCTGAACTCCTCAAGCAGGTTTTAAGACCGTCATGAGAGGAGCCTCCCTATACCTGGAGGAAAGGAGCATCCTCCTCTCCAAAGATGGAGAAACACTAAGAGGAATCTTAACAAATAGGCCTTGATAAGATTCCCCCAGGTCCTATCATAATTTCTCAGGACTATTCCCTCTTTATCAAACCTAGCAAAAAAAGAATGCTCAGGTTTAACACTTCTTTGGGTCTTTATTTCCTTATGAAGGCTCCCATATCATATAAAAACTTATATTAAATAAATTTGTGTGCTTTTCTCTTATTAATCTTTCTTTTGTTTATAGAGGCCCCAGCCAAGAACCTGAAGGGTAAATAATATTTCAATTCCTCTACAACACAATGCCCTTCTGAATACAACCCAATACCCAATACAGAAAGGGTTAGTATTAATCTCAGCCGAAGGCATGCAGCTACTGAAGTTACAATTTCCTAGTCTCCTGCTTAGTTTTTAGGAATGCCAGAAATATAAGAACTAAAACACGGGCGCCTGGGTGGCTCAGTTGGTTAAGCGACTGCCTTCAGCTCAGGTCATGATCCTGGAGACCCGGGATCGAGCCCCACATCGGGCTGCCTGCTCGGCAGGAGGCCTGCTTCTCCCTCTCTCACTCCCCCTGCTTGTGTTCCCTCTCTGCCTGTGTTTCTCGCTGTCAAATAAATAAAATCTTTAAAAAAAAAAAAAA
>PITA01016840.1:0-45193 GCA_004023965.1 Spilogale gracilis
TGCCTCCATCAGAAAGGATGAATATCCAACTTTTGTAGCAACATGGACTGGACTGAAAGAGATTATGCTGAGTGAAATAAGCCAAGAAGAGAAAGTCAAGTATCGCATGGTTTCACTTACTTGCGGTGCATGAGGGGTAAACTGGAGGACAGTGGGAGAAGGAAAGTAAATGGGAACTAGGGTAATCTAGGGAGGGAAATGAAACAACAGAGACTTTGGACACAAAAACAAACTGAGGGTCTTGGGGGGGGGAGGGATGGGAGAGCCTGGTGGTGGGTACTGGGGACACCTAAAGCGTGGAGCACTGGGTGTGGGGAACGGGGAATGAATCTTGGAACACTGGAAAAAAAAAATTTTAGTAACAATAAAAAAAAAAAGTGTGCAAATTATTTGAAAATCTTTTTAAATATACTGCTTATGAAAGAGATGTGGGACTAAGTTTTCTAAGAACTTCCAGTTTTAATAAGCAAAGCAGATACATTGTCAAGTGAACGTTTTACATATTAAACTAAAATAATGTTTAGATAAGTAAAATGTAAGCTATAGGACTGTCTAATGAGTTATATTTATACTTCATGGCACATCACATTAAACCCTGGTATAATGAATAGGTCAAATACCTTTAAGCTCATTTTGTATATTTTGTTTAAAAAAATATTATTAACTCACAAAGAAACTAATTAACTGAGAATTTAAAAAAATTAGGTTTTCTTCACTGCTTTGCCACTCACCTGCTCTTAAGACCTTGAGCAACTCACTTACCCTCTCTGAGTCTCAGTTCATCACCTAAACTGAGAAAGTTCCAAATAAATGATTCTGTATGGTCAAGAGTATACTTAAGTCTGAAATATGACTATTAAGAGTTATTGAATTTATATACTTGCTTTTTAAAAATATATTGATAGTAATAGTATACCAAAGTCCTTGATCAGGCACATATCCAGGGTCTGAGAATGATATTGTTCCAATGCAAAATATGATCTCCTTTTTAGCAATTTCTTTTATAATATGGTTTCCAGAAGTGTAATGTGTTGAAAAAGTCTTTGAAATTACCAGACATTAGTAAGAAAATGATGCAAAAAATATTTTATTTCTGGTTGTGCTATGAATGAGAGTAAAATAGTTCATTAGAAGCACATTTTTAGAAGAACTAACTAAAGTACATATCTTTAAAGGTATGCTTGTTTTTCAGGTACTCTATATATCAGGCAATTTCATTACTCTAAAACTCTACTTAATGCTTGAGAGATAAGTTCACAAATAGATCTCAACTAATATTTGTCGAACATCTTCTATAAGTCAACTCTGTTTTTGACACTGTACAAAAAGATAAAACTTTATGGGAAATATATTCCTCTATCCTCGGGACAGAAGATAAAATATAAAATAACTACAACATAAGGCAGGTCATAAAACCTAGTAAAAACATAAGCTAAATGTAAAATTCAGAAAAAGGGAGTGTCACAACCAAACAATATTGAGGGGGCTTAATAAAGGATTTGGTGTGTGGATGCATCTTGAAGATTAATAGAATTCTGGAAGATGGAAACGGAAAGAGTATTCCTAGTTAATGGAACACAAGGAGAAATTGTGCAAAGGTGAGAATATGTAATATATTCTTAGGAAAAAAGCACATTGGGTAGATTTAACTAATGTATAGAGAGTGGAATAAGAACTCATGAGAAGAGGTTGCCTGGGTGGCTCAGTTGGTTAAGCGACTGCCTTTGGCTCAGATCATGATCCCGGAGACCCCGGATCGAGTCCCACGTTGGGCTCCCTGCTCTGTGGGAAGCCTGTTCTCCCTCTCTCACTCCCCTTGCTTGTGTTCCCTCTCTAGCTGTGTTTCTCTCTGTCAAATAAATGAATAAAATCTTAAAAAAAAAAAAAAAAAGAATTCATGAGAGGTTACGTTGGCCAAGTACATTATGGAGAGCTCTAAATACCAGGCTGAAAAATATGTACTCTATGTGAAATATGTTGGTGGATCACTAAAGAGTTTGGTCAGGGGATAACAAGCTAGCTGAGAGTGAGGTAAGTTCATGATTATATCAGTAGCTTAAGGAGAAGACAATGTATTGGGACCATTGAGTATCAATGGAAGCAATTAGACATGAGCCATAGGACTGCTGGTTTGCTTGCATTCAAGTTTCTTGCACTTTTTCAAGGTCCCAAATGTTCTCAAAGGATTCTGAGGGAGAAGCTGCCCTGTTGGTTCCATGCTGTTGCCCTAAATGCCTCATTTTCTGCAGTAGTTATCAGAAGTAGGTATTTCCTGTCATATTATCAAGATTAATGGGAAAAAATAGTTCCAAATATACCTCCTTTCCAAAGTAAAAACAGCATTGCTCCCCACCCCTTGTGAATAAACAAAAACTTAAAAGATGAAGTTGTATTCCGCACACCCAGGAATCCTGCAGTGCTTTTATTTATAAAACAAGAGATCATGTTGTGCTAAGAGAAGGTGTCTACAATTTGTTTCTCAACCTTCTCTCAAATCCATTGCCCCTTTCTGATAAACCCAAAAATATTTGAAACTTTTTAAATGTTACTTGAGATTTCAGTGTAAAATAATGATTAAGAAGACATCAAACTTGTTCTACACCATCATTCCTTCTTCCAGCTGCCAGAGCCATGGGTGTTGAGCTGTACGTTTCAGTGGGCACAAGATCTACTCCAGATATGGGAAGTCCGATGCCAGACATGACAGGAAGATTTCCCAGTTTGTTAATGTAAAATGCCAGTTGGCATTCCTTTCTAAGAGGAATCCTCAACAGATAAACTGGACTATCCTCTACAGAAGAAAGCACAAAAGGGACAGTCAGAAGAAAGTCAAAAGACAAGAACCCACTGGGCAGTCCAGTTCCAGAAGGCCATCATTGGTGCCATCTCTTGCTGATAGAATGGCCAAGAGGAATTGGAAAACTGAAGTTAGGAAAGCTCAACAAGAACAAGCCATCAGGGCTGTCAAGGAAGCAACAGAGGTTAAGCAAGCGTCTTTTAGACAACACTGGCTGGCAGCTTGGAAGCTCCTGTGAAGGCAGCAGCTAAGCAGGAGACCGTGAAGCCCATGCAGCTTTCTGCACCATGGGTTTGTAAAAAACATTAAGTTGGCAGGTCAGATTTTTAAATAAACATTTGACTATTTTTTTTAAAAAACGAATACATCAAAGTAGAACAGATTTAAAAACTCAGTAAATTTTAAAAAAAACAAAAAAAAAACAAAAAAAAAAAACAAAAAAAAACTCAGTAAATTTGCAGGATACAAAAGCAATGTACAGAAATCTGTTGCATTTTTCTATACCTAAAATGAAATAACAGAAAGAGAAAATTTTAAAAATCCCATTTAAAATTGCACCAAAAATAAGATATCTAGAAATAAACCTAGCCAAATAGGTGAAGGATATGTACTCTGAAAACTGTAAAACACAGATGAAAAAAACTGAAGATGACACAAAGAAACAGGAAGACATTCCATGCTCATGGGTTTGAAAACAAATATTGTTAAAATGCCTATACAACTTAAAGCAATCTACTCTTTTAATACAATCCCTATCAAAATACCACCAGTAGTTTTCATAGAGCTAGAACAAACAATCTTAAAATTTCTATGGAACCACAAAGGCCTCTGAATAGCCAAACCAATCTTGAAAAGGAAAAGCAAAGTGGGAGACATCACAATTCCAGATTTCAAGTTATATTACAAAATTGCAGCAATCAAAATAGTATGGTGTTGGCACAAAAATAGACACCTAGATCAACAGGACAGAATAGAAAATCCAGAAATAAACCCACAAGGATATGGTCAACTAATCTCTGACAAAGCAGGGGAAAAAAGACAGTCTCTTCAACAAACGGTGTTGGGAAAACAGAGCAGCAATATGCAAAGGAATGAATCTAGACCACATTTCTTACACCAGACATGAAAATAAATTCAAAATGGATGAAAAATCTACCTGTGAGACTTGAAAGCATAAAAATCCTAGGAGAGAGCATAGGCAGTAACTTCTCTGACATCAGCCATAGCAACTTTTTTCTAGATAGGTCCCCTGAGGCAAGGGGAAAAAAGAAAAATGACTTGAGACTACATCACAGGAAAAATCTTTTGCACAGCAAAGAAACAATCAACAAAACTAAAAGTCACCTGGAGCATCTGGGTGGCTCAGGTGGTTAAGATTTGCCATGGGATCGAGTCCTGCATTGGGCTCCCTGCTTGGTGGGGAACCAGCTTCTCCCTCTGCCCGCCCCCGTGCTTGTTCTCTCTCTCTCTCTCTCTCTCTCTCTCTCTCTCTCTCTCTCTCTCGCATTCTGTCTCATGCTCTCTCTCTAATAAATAAATAAAATCTTTTTAAAAAACTAAAAGGCAACCTTTGGCATGGGAGAAGATATTTGCAAATAACATATCTGATAGTGTTAGTATCCAAGACGCCTGGGTGGCTCAGTGGGTTAAAGCCTCTGCCTTCAGCTCAGGTCATGATCTCAGGGTCCTGGGATCGAGGCCCACATCGGGCTCTCTGCTGAGCAGAGAGCAGAGCCTGCTTCCTCCTCTCTCTCTGCCTGCCTCTCTGCCTACTTGTGATCTCTCTGTCAAATAAAAAAAAAAAGTGTCATATCCAAAACATATAAAGAACTTAGAAAATTCAACATCCAAAACCCAAATAATCCACCTAAAAAAATGGGAAAAAGACAAGAATCTACATTTCATCAAAGAAAACATACAGATGGCCAACAGACACATGAAAAGATGTTCAAAATCACTGATCATCAGGAAAATGTAAATTAAATGAGATATTACCTTCTCACCTGTCAGAATGGTTAAAATCAACAACACAAGAAACAGCAGGTGTTGGAGAGAAAAAGAAACTCTCTTGCACTGTTGGTATGAATGGAAAGTGGAGCAGTCACCCTGGAGAACTGTATGGAGGTTCCTCAAAAAGTTAGAAATAGAGTTACCCTATGGTCCAGCATTGCACTATGGTGTATTTACCCAAAGGATACCAAAATTCAGATTCAAAGGGATATATGCACCCCAATGCTTACAGCAGCATTACCTGCAATAGTCAAATTATAGAAACAGCCCAAGTGTCCATCAAATTGATGAATGGATAAAGAAAATATGGTACATATATATATACCTTGGAATGTCATTCAGCCATAAAAAGAATGAAATCTTGCCATTTGCAATGACGTGGTTGGAGCTAGAGAATGCTAAGCAAATTAAGTCAAGAGTAATCAAAAAAGACAAATACTGTATGATTTCACTCATATGTGGAATTTAAGGAACAGAACAAATGAGCAAAGGGGGAAAAAAGAGAGAGACAAACCAAGAAACAGACTCAACTATAGAGAACAAACCGATGTTACCAGAGGGGACACAGGGAGGCGGAGTGAAATAAGTGATGGGAACTAAGGAGCGCACATGTCTTGATGAGCTTGGGTGATTAGAATAAAAACTTAGAAATAAAAGATCACATCAAAGTAATTACACAGTTAAATATGCTTTTTAAAGCTGAACATGCTCTTCTGGATTCTCATGTCACCACCAGATATTTCCCAGAACACGCCCCACCTGGCTCCTATACCAGACACGTTTACAGTATTTGAACAAAAACACTGACTCTAAAACAGAGTCATTCTTTACAAAAACAGTGAGTTCTTTTCTTTCTCACACCTAATTCCACATGCAAAGGAGGGCAAATTTGTCAGTTAAACTTCCTAATTATCTACACTAAAGAGAGTAACTAAGTGTACAAAGAAAAAAATAACAGTGAATAATCCAAAAGGCATATTTCTTACTTTGGAATGCTAACTAATTTACTTTTCCAATTATACTGAACTTAATCTATTATTGCATTTCCTAATCCCACACGAATTTATAATATAGGAGACAGACCGAAAACAGTGCTGATTGCAGGAAGCCAGTGGAAGTTCCAAAACATGTTGAAATACAGATAACTGTTGGGGTGCCTGGGTGGCTCAGTTGGTTAAGTGACTGCTTTCGGCTCAGGTCATGATCCCGGAGACCCAGGATCGAGTCCCACATCGGGCTTCCCGCTCTGCGGGAGGCCTGCTTCTCCCTCTCTCGGTCCCTCTGCTTGTGTTCCGTCTCTCGCTGTTTTTCTCTCTGTCAAATAAATAAATAAAATCTTTAAAAAACAAGAAATACAGATAACCCATACACAGAAATTTGAAAACAAAGATATTGTAAGATTAGTGACTTAAAAGATGGAATATTCCTGTCAGTTTTTTTCTCATCTTTTAGGTTGGTAGCATTGTAAGACAATTGAAAATTTCATTTTTCTGTAATTCTGTCATTTCCCCTTACTTGACATAATTTTCCCTTGCTTTTACCTTTCCCTTGTCTTCTACCTTCTCACCTACCTAGAAACTATCCATCAACTAGCTGGTCATTTCTCAGGAAAGTAATGAAGGAAAAGGGAGGAAAGAAGTCATAAAATGAGTTTTCATCCCCATTTTTCACAGATAGAAACACTGAGCTGATGAATATCAAAGTCAGAATTCAAACCCCAAAGTGACAACTTTTGCAGTTAGACAGCACTTTCTACTTTTTTTAAAGATTTATTTATTCAGGCGTGCCTGGGTGGCTCAGTTGGTTAAGCGACTGCTTTCAGGTCAGATCATGATCCTGGAGACCCAGGATGGAGCCCCACATGGGGCTTCCTGCCCGGCGGGAAGCCTGTTTCTCCCTCTCTCAGTCCCTCTGCTTGTGTTTTCTCTAGCTGTGTTTCTCTCCGTCAAATAAATAAATAAAATCTTTTTAAAAAATGAGATTTATTTATTTACTGTAGAGAGAGATTGCACACACACAAATGGGAGAGGGAGAGGGAGAGAATCTGAAGCAGACTCTGCACAAAGCATGGATCCCAAAACCAAGAGTCAGATGCTTAACCCACTGTACCACCCAGGTACCCCACCACTTTATACTTTTAAAAGAACTTCCTACATATTATTTCAATTTATTTAACTTTGATTAGACCATTCCTTGATCTGAAAAATAGATTTCTAAAGGCAAGGGGGAGGCATGTTAAGATTTATGTTTATGGTTTTTCTCCCTTTTTGATTTCGTCTGAGCTGGAGGAGAGGTGGGTAGGGGGATGGGGAACTTAGGTGATGGGTGTTAGGAGGGCATTTGATGTAATGAGCACTGGATGTTTTACACAACTAATGAATCCTACCTCTGAAACTGAAAAAAATTCATGTTTATGACACACTTGGATTCAAAATAATTTTTCACATATAAACATAAAAATCTGGGTAAAAATACAGAAAAAAATCATTGTTTCTTTGGATTTTTGTTAAGCCACATAGCTTTATAAGGTTACTTGCCTATGAAGTTGTTAGCATGACTTTACATTTTGTAGTCTAAAATCAAGAAAATAAATATTTAACCACATGAACAGTCCAAAAGAAATTGAGGCTGAAAGAAATCACTACTTTCTTCAGTAGTGTCATAGGAAAAGTTTGTGAGGATTTGTACTTAGTCTCAAATTATTTGATCAGTTTGCTGTAGCACACACCCTATTTGGGGAATTATAATACCCAGCACAATACCTTGTGAATATAGAATGTGCTCAATAAAATAGTTGCATTCATAAATGAACAAGTTAATGGTATAAGGTGCCAGAGAATAGGAAAGTATAATAAGAAAGGTTTAGAATGGAAATAAAGTGAGACAACTTCAACGATACTTTATAATAAAATAGTAATTGAGGAATGCATGAATTCATTTAACTCATTGATGTTACTGGTATGTCACAATTTATTTTTTTATTTTCAATGTTGATGTGCATTTAAATAAAGGTAGATCTAAAGTTATGTCAGGTTTGTTTTTCTATGCTAGAAATTCTGAAACTTGATACTTATATTATTTGTTGATATATTTTAAGAGAGATTGTCACATTAAAAATTATTTAAGGATTTGTTTCCATTATAACCTCAGTATATATTGGGTATTCTTGTGCCCTGTTGCCCACTCATCTATTTTTTATTTTTGTTTTTGTTTGTTTAGTATTCAGTGATACACTACCTTTTTTTGGTAAACTCCTGACTTTGCTAATTTTATGTAAATCTAAACTGTTAAAATACAAATCCATTAACCAAATTTTTACATTTTTTAACACATATTACCTTTAAGTTGCTCTGTCAGTAATTACTATCAATTTTCTCTACGCTGACATATTTTAAAATGTGAAAATTTTCATATTTTATTTCTCAAGCATATGAGCAAATTGTGTTGAAAAGTAAAAACTGAAGCATACTAATGTCTTTGAACAGAGCAACGAATGCCCCCTAGCGTTTCTTCTTAGAATATCAGTTTTGATAACATTAATATGTAAATGTTTTTATAACTTAAAAAGTAAACTCATAAACAACAGAATCTGAATGTGTATAATATTTTAAATTTCACCAAAAATTGAATAGCAAGATATTTAGTTAAATGTTGTCTCAAGTAAATAATAGATATCATAATGTAGACACAAAAGAGATGGAAATCAGAGGTGTTCTAAGAGTTTTCAGATATGGGGCAGCTGACACTCCTGTAACATACCCCGCCTTTCTTGCAATGCCTTTCTAGCGAACTCCAAACTAAACTCATTAGGAATCGTTCTTAAAACAGCAATATAAAGGTAATTAGTCCCAAAAGCCACACCTGTGCTCTGTCCGTGGGCATGCATATTCAGAGCTTCTAACTCTGGAGACAAAACTCTGTTTCCAAGAGCGTCTTCTGCCTTTGCTCTAGTCCTCTGTTGGTAATGGCCATGGTTAAGACAGAAAGGAGCAAAAGAACACAATTTACATGGGCATGCATCAAAGCTGCAATGTTCCAGTGTAACTTGCCTTAACTTTACACAGCTACCCTCATACCAAGAACCAGAAGTGCCAATGCCTCCATGATAAAGAGACAGCGTCTGGTCTAAAGCAGCATTTGCTTAGAGAGAATGAGCAAGCACATCAAAAAAGCATGTTGGTGGGGGCGCCTGGGTGGCTCAGTTGGTTAAGCCACTGCCTTCCGTTCTCCGCTCAGGTCATGATCCTGGAGACCCGGAGTCGAGCCCCACATCGGGCTCCCTGCTAGGCTGGAAGCCTGCTTCTCTCTCTCTCACTCCCCCTGCTTGTGTTCCCTCTCTGGCTGTGTTTCTCTCTATCAAATAAATAAAATCTTTTTAAAAAGAAAAAAAAAAGCCTGTTGGTGGATATCTGAGTTTATCACAAATTCACAGACTACTACAACTACGTATTTGTCTCTGTAACTAATGATTATAACTACCACAAGCAAGCAAACAAAAAAACATTGGAAAACATTTGAGTTGAATACATTAAGCAGGGGGTATTCTTATTTTATTCTTACCGCATATCTCTTTACCTTTGGGGGAGGCACCACCCCACTTCTAGTGCAAGGACTTGATATTGCATGCAGTGTCTTTCTCAGGACCAAGAGGTGGGCACAGGATGCAACCTTGACCAGACTTTAATTTGAGAAATACGAATCTTGGACAGAACAAAGAAAGGAGGCAAAGTCCCTCCCTAATCCCCAAAGCTGCCTGTGCCTGCACATCCGAAGACCTACATGGCCAACTTTTCCTTGGAATCTGTGTGAGATACCAGTACCTTATTAATTTCTCTTTTTGTTTAAGTTAACCAGATAAGGATGCCTAACTGAATTACTTCATATACTTACCACACTTAGGTTACATAAAAAATGAAAAACAAAGTAAAATGGTATAATTATGTTGTGTTTTAATTACAAAAAAGTAATTTATGGACAATATTTTTATTATCATTGAATAACATTGTCAGCTACAGTTTAAAACAGAATTTGTGGAGATAAGTTACATCATCAATATACTTTCATAAAAATCTCCAAAATGGCACAATAAAAAAAAGCATTAGAGCAAGAATATTCTTTATTGCTTATGTTTGCAAATAAACAAAAATGCCTTTTTTCATTCTTTGCTTTAGTTGTCTGGTAGCTATAAATATGTCTTCCTTCTATCACCTCCATCCAAAATTTTTTGTTAGTAATTTATTTTATTTTTTCAGCGTTCCAAGATCCATTGTTTATGCGCCACACCCAGTGCTCCATGCAATAGTGCCCTTCTTAATCCCCACCATCAGGCTCACCCATCCCCCAAATATCCTCCCTTCAAAAACCCTCAGCTTGTTTCCCAGAGTCCAAAGTCTCTCATGCTCTATCTTCCTCTCTGATTTACCCCAGTTCACATTTCCTTTCCTTCTCCCACTGTCCTCCATGTTACTCCTTATGCCCCACAAATAAGTGAAACCATATGACACCTGACTTTCTCTGCTTGGCTTATTTCACTCAGCATAATCTCCTCCAGTCCCGTCCGTGTTGATACAAAAGTTGGGTATTCACCCTTTCTAATGGAGGTATAATATTCCATTGTATATATGTACCATATATTCTTTATCCATTCGTCTGTTGAAGGGCACCTTGGCTCTTTCCACAGTATGGCGATTATGGATATTGCTGCTATGAACATTGGGGTACATATGGCCCTTCTTTTCACTACATCTGTATCTTTGGGGTAAATGCCCAGTAGTGCAATTGCAGGGTCATAGGGTAGCTCTATATTTAATTTTTTAAGGACTCTCCACACTATTTTCCAAAGTGGCTGCACCAACTTGCATTCCCACCAACAGTGTAAATCCTCTCCAACACTTGTTGTTTCCTGTCCTATTAATTTTGGCCCTTCTAACTGGTGTAAGAGCACCATCCAAAACTTAAGGGAGAGAATTATTTCTCTATCACATCCAAATCTTTCACTCAATTTAAATTTATACTCACTTTTGTTTACATTTTTAACCTCTGAAAGGGCAGTTAAATGATAAAATATTTTTCTTTATTGTTAAATAATTCATATTTTATGTGAAAGAAGCAAAGCAAAATAATTTTATTTAAATTTTGTTTATGTCTGTCAATTATACTTCAATTTAAAATTTTTTATATAAATAGTTGCTTCAGAATATTTTTATTTAAGAAATCTCTTAGCATGGACTATAAAATACAAACCTCCTATATAAGGTCAGAATATCTACTTGCCCTCTTTAGCAGATAATTTCATTAAAAATACAATGAAATAGGGGTGCCTGGCTCGCTCAGTCAATAGAGCATGTGAACTCTATCTCTGGGTTGTGAGTTCAACCCCACATTGGGTGTAGAGATTACATAAAAATAAAATATTTTTTTAAAAAATAAATACAATTACACAAAGATAATATAACTTTAATATGGTGCTTAGTTTACCAAATGTTTCTGTGTGAATTATTTCATTTAAGTCTAATGACTGTGTGAGTCAAAGATTTGTACTATGATCTTACAGATAAGGAAACGGAGGCCAAATGGAGGTTAAGTGGCTTACCCAAGGTCTTAAAACTCATCATGTAGCAAAGCCAACTCAAATGCAGATATTCTATCTCTCCAGCTATTGTTCTTTCCATTTTACTACACTACAAAGTAGTGTGAAGTTTTATTTTCCTAGAGTTGTATTACCTCTTAGTGATACTATCACTATACTTACTAACAGTAATACTACCAGGAGTCAAAAGTAAACCAAGAACATAGCCATGACACAAGATCCGTGGTCAGTTTTCAGGAGCTGTAAGTTACTGGTGCTCAAATGCCTTTCTAGCAAGAACTGCGAAGTGTTTTTCACTCTATAACATTGATTATTCTCTAGAATGTTTCAATAGCATAAGTCCCATTTCAATGATAAAGTCAAACAAATATGAATCCACTTTTGAATCATCGCCAGCCCTTAATATTGAAATGCAATACTGAATATATTTGATGGTGTGGGTACAAAATTGATATTCAAGTCCTTTCCTCCATACATTAAAAAAAAATTCCTTGAAGGTATTTTTCTAGAAGAGGTGTTGGATTTGTCTAGATTGATACTCACTCTTTCCCAGATGCCCTTTTGACCGATGCAACAATAAGATAGTTGGCTAAGTTAGAAACCCAACATGTGACCATGGAGTCTCGAAGCTGAGTGCCCTCAAATGACACATGTTATTTTCCACACGTACACTAATTAGCCAAGCTACGAGAGACCCAGAACTGAGTTTAAGATATCAAAATCTAATTTCATACATAGGAACCAGATTTTAAACAATGCAGACACTAGAATATTACATATTAAATAATATTATTAATGGAAATAATATTAGATATTAGTAGATAATGTCTCCACTTCCATGTTTTCCATAAAACTTCTATGAGTGGTATTGTGTTAAGCCCAGGATCTCTAAGAAACAAGTACCAAGACAGGAGTAAACATGAAAGGATAGACATTGATGAAATGAACTGAAGACGCCACAAACAAATGTAATATATCATGCTCATGGATTCAAAGAATTAATATTGTCTAAATGTCCATACTACCCAAAGCAATCTACAGATTCAATTCAATCCCTAGCAAATACCAATAGCATTTTTCACAGAGCTAGAACAAATAATCCTAAAATTTGTATGGAACCACAAAAGACCTCAAATACCCAAAACAAAATTGAGAACAAAGAACAAAGCTGGAAGTATCACAATCCCAGATTCCAAGTTATACTATAAAACTTTAATAGTAATCAAAACACTATGATACTGGCACAAAAAAAGGCACATAAATCAATAGAACAGTCTAGAAATAAACTCACAGGTATATGGTTAATCCGTAACAAAGGAGACAAGAGTTTACAACTGGGAAAAGACAGTCTCTTCAATAAGTGGTGCTAAGAAAACTGGATACCTACATGCAAAACAATGAAACTGGACTGCTTTCTTACACCATTCCATCATACACACATACACACACTGCAAAATGGGTCAAAGACCTAAATGCGAGACCGGAAACCATAAAAGTCTAAAAGAAAACATAGGCAATAAGTTCACATTGACCTTAAACAACATATTTATGGATATGTCTCCTCGGGCAAGAGAAATAAAAGCAGAAATAAACTATTGGAACTACACACCAAAATAAAAAGCTTCTGCACAGCAAAGAAAACCATCAGCAAAACTATCAAACAACCTACAAACTGAGAAAAGATATTTGTGAATGATATATCCAATAAGGGGTTAACATCTAAAATATATTTTAAAAACTTATGCAACTCAACACCAAAAAACAAATAATCTGATTTAAAAATGGACGAAGACCTGAATAGACATTTGTCCAAAGAAGATACAGACAGCCAACAGACGCACGAAAAGATGCTCAATATCACTTGGCCTCAGGGAAACGCAAATCAAAACCACAATGAGATACCACCTCACATCTGTCAGAATGCCTAAAGTCGACAACACAAGAACCAACAGGTGTTGGCAAGGATGTGGAGAAAAGGGAACCCTCTTTCACTATTGATAGGAATGTAAATTGGTTCAACCATTGTGGAAAACGATATGAAGTTTCCTCAAAAAATTTTTTTAAAAAGTTAAAAAAGGTCACCTGCATGGCTTAGTCGGTTAAGTATCCAACTCTTGGTTTTGGCTCAGGTCATGATCTCGGGATCATGAGATCAAGCCCCATGCTGGACTTCCTGCTCAGCACAGAGTCTGCTTGAATTCTCTCTCTCTCTCCCTCCCTCTTTGTTCCTCCCTGCTTGCAGTCTCTCTTCCTTTCTCTCTCTCTCTCTCTCTCTCTCTCTCTCTCAAATAAATAAATAAAACCTTTTTTAAAAATCTAAAGATAGAAATAGTATATGATCCAGTAGGTCCACTACTGGATATTTACCCAAAGGAAATAAAAACACTGATTTGAAGAAATATATGCCCTTCTATTTTTGTTGCAGCATTCTTTATTTGGAAACAATATAAATATCTTTTAATAGATGAATAAAGATGTGCTACACACACACACACACACACACACACACACACACACACACAATGGTATATGACTCAGCCATAAAAACAATAATATATTGCCATTTGTGACAACACAGATGGCCCTAGAGAGCATTATGCTAAGTGAAATAAGACAGAGAAAGATGAATGGTATATGAGTTCACCTATATGTAGAATATAAAAAGCAAAACAAATGAACAAACAAACAGACTCTTAAATACTGGAGGTTGCTAGTTGGGAGGTGGGTAGGAGGATAGGTGAAGTAGATGAAGGGGATTAAGAGGTACAAACTTCCAGGACACCTGGGTGGCTCAGTGGGTTAAAGCCTCTGCCTTTGGCTCAATTCATAGTCTCAGGGTCCTGGGATCTAAACCCACATCCGGCTGCCTGCTTCTCTCTCTGTCAAATAAATAAATAAAATCTTTAAAAAAAAAAAAGAGGTACAAACTTCCAGTTATAAAATAGATTAAGTCACAGAGATAAGTACAGCAGAAGAAACATAGTCAATATTGTAACAGCATTCTGTAGTGACAGACGCTGATTATACTTACCATGGTGAGCCTTGAGTAATGCACAGAATTGCCTGACCAATATGCTGTATACCTGAATCTAATATAGTGTATGTCAATTATACTTTAATAATAATTTTTTTAAAGACTTTATTTATTTATTTGACAGAGAGAGAGATCACAAGTAGGCAGAGAGGCAGGTAGAGAGAGAGGAAGAAGCAGGCTCCCTGCCAAGCAGAGAGCCCGATGTGGGCCTCAATCCCAGGACCGTGAGATCATGACCTGAGCCCAAGGCAGAGGTTTTAAACCCTCTGTGCCACCCAGGGGCCCAATATATATTGGGTTTTAAAAAAGGTTTAAAAAAAAACAACAGAGGGTTTAAAATATATATATATATATATATATATATATATATATATATTTTAAAAGCAGAACTCACAGAAGCAGAGAAGAGTGGTTACTGGGGCCAAGGGAATAGGGAGATATTGATCAAACAGTACAAAGTCACAGTTATGTAGGATGAATAAGCAGAGCTAATGTATAGGCAGACCACCATACTTACTGCTACTGCACTGACTCCCAGAAATATGGTAAAAGAGTGGCTTTCAGGGGCACATATACACACACACAATGTGCTATGTTAATTAGCTTGACTCTAGTATTGATGTCACCATGCATATATGTATCAATTCATCATGTTCACCTTAAATTATATACAATCTTTATTAAAAATGCATAAATAAATGAAAAATGCAAGGATTTTATTAGAAGGAAATGCCTGTGTACGAAGAAATAAGGAGGGAGTTGGAAAAGGCTGGGAGAGTCGTCAGACTGTATGCAAGCCTAATCTGCAAGACCAAGATTGAGAGAGGGTTGAATGGACACATCTGAGACAGCTGTGCAGTCTATGGAAGGTTTGGCAAAACCCTAAGGATGTCGTGGAGCCAACGACCAACAAAGGAGTCACACCTATCTTCCGGAATGAGGTGGGCATCACTGCATTCAGTCCTTGGCTGAAGCAGCCAATAGGAAGTATGGCCAGGGGCAAAGGGGGTGGCTGGGTCTCAGAGAACAGCAGCAGGGAGGCCTCCATCTGTGAGGAGCGTTGTCCCTGTTCCACCTCAGAGAGTATGAAAGACATGCCCAGGGGCAGACCTTTCCTCAAACTCTTTAAAACATTAGAGGGAATTCCCCTTTGTTCAGAAATGCATTTTTTTTTCACAAGAAAGCTAATTCTGCATAATTTGGGGACAATTTTAGCATAACTATAAGTAGAATACTGAAAAAGGCGTTGTGAATTACAATTTACAAAAAATTAAAATTTCTAAATCGAATAAATTGAATAAAAATTGTTCAATAGTTTTGTTCAACACCAGATGGAGCTCTTTTGCTTTTTAACACAAGGGACGAGCTCTTTTTTTACTTAATTTAATACAGATTTTGGCTGATTATGCATAGCTCCTAAGTCATCTTGTAAAATGATTTGAGAGCTTTCATACCATATTTATCACCATTGAAAATCTGATAATTTTTACAAATAGCACAGATTAGTTCAAACTGCAGTGTTAATAAAATAAGACCACTAAGGCTAAAAACAACCATTAAATCTCTAAAATAAAGTTGTAAATAATACCTCTTCAGAGATTTACATTCTTCTAAAGGAGTGAGTTAAGAACCTAATTTATATCTCACTGTCAGGAGTGCCTGGGTGGTTCAGACTGTTAAGCCTCTGCCTTTGGCTTAGGTCATGATCCCATGGTTCTAGAGTCAAGCCCCACATCTGGCCCCCTGCCTTGCAAAGACCCGGCTTTTCTTTCTCTGTCCACCTGCCCCTCTCTGTACTTATGCTTTCTCTCCCTCTGTCAAATAAGTAAATAAAATCTTTAATAAATAAATAAATAAATATCACAGTCAATCCTTAAACAAATCAGCAACTATGGAAAATCCTATCCCAAATCTCCAATGTGCTCCATAATCATTCTCTTTTTTTGTAAAATACCTTCTCTATAGGACAAATATTAAACAAGTTTTAGGTTATAAAGTATAATATTTTCACAACTTTTCTATGCCAATTCTCAGAAGAAGCTAAAGGATTAAATTAGCAATGTTTATAATGTAGAAATGCTTTTTCACAAGCAACTTGTCCCAGCTGGGAGGCATTACTTTCTCTGGGCCTGTGCTTCAAAGTCCTTTCATTCTCATTGCAGGGTGATGGATACAGACACAAATAAGGGGATATTTGCAATCAAAAAACTATTTTTTAATGGTAGGGTTGATATACTCTTAAAGAAACCTATTTACTACAGTGGTTTGTGTTATCTATTTATTCTCCCATCCGTGCAAGAAATACTTACAGGGAGCTTGCTATCTGCTGAAGAGATAGGAATGAATAAGTCAGTGTCTGCCTGAGAGTTCAGAAGACCTTCGAAGAAGCCAGCAGTTAGAGCGCAGACAATGGCAATGAAGGAAATACAGGTACTCTGGGAGCCAGAGCCAGGGAACCTCATGACTGACTTGATCTAGGAGATAGAGAATACCTTCCCAAACAAGTGAAATTTAAGCTGAGACTCCCTTGTAAGAGAAAATGAGGTGAAAAACAAAAGGTTTTTAAGGATAGTTGAGATGAAGAAACAGCTTTCCCGAGGGCCTGGGGAAGAGATAGAGTAAATCAAATTTTAAAAAGTAGAAGCATGTCCGCAGAGCATAAAATGCAAGTTCTTGGAGAAGGAAGAAAAATTTAATATTTGGAGAGATTTCTGAGAACCAGATTGTGAGGTCTTTTAAATGAATTAACAAATTGGAATTTTGTCCAAGAACAATTAGAAATATGAATCAAGTAAAACTTGAAAGGATGTGATAACCAGACTAAGAAATATTCAGTGTCTAAAGAACCAATATGTTGGATGAATCATCATCAATATCCCAACCAAAGTAAACTGTTTAGATGTGATTATTTTAGCTTTTCTTATGAGCAATAACATTAAAATGCAGACTCAATTCATATACTGATTTCTGATTTTCAATGACTTTTTATCATAACAACTCTTAAAAAGTTATGTTGCTTTTCGGATTCCTTTTTTTTTTCCCCTGTTACAATTATATTTTTTCCCAAATCACAGTAATTAAATTCACTGTAAAAAAAAAAAAAAAAAAAAAGAATATTATTTGGAGGCCCCTGGATGGCTCAGTCAGTTAAGCATCCCATTCTTGATTTCAGCTCAGGTCATGATCTCAGGGTGAGGAGATTAAGCCTGGTGTAGACCTCCATGTTCATCATGGAGTCTGCTTATCCCTCTCCCTCTGCTCCTCCTAATAGCATGTGTTCTCTCTCTTTCTCAAATACATACATACATACATACATACATACATACATAAAATCTTTTTTTAAAAAGTGATATTTCAATGTTGCAGTTTTAGAAAAAGACAGTCACAGGCGTGCCTGAGTGGCTCAGTCAGTTAAGTGACCAGCTATTGATTTCAGCTCAGGTCATGATCTCAGGGTCCTGAGATGGAGCCCAAGTCAGCTCCACACTCAGTGGGGAGTCTCCTTGAGATTCTCTCTCCCTCCAGTTTGCAGGAGCGCTCTTATGTTCTCCCCCTAAAATAAATAAATAAATCTTTAAAAAAATAATACAAGAAAAAGATAGTGACTGATTTACACAATATATTATTGGTAAGAACATTTCAAATGGAGCCCATTTGAATTGAACCCCATGACTAGTTGATCCAATATTTTGCTGAGCTGTCCAGTCTATGCCAACAGATCAGTACTCTGCAGTTTGTTGGTCATGTGTTTCAAAGCTTTCTAATCTTTTATTTTTGCCCTGAAGGTGTTTTCAATTACTATAACTTTATTTTTAAATGCAAAAGAATCATGAGCCTTCTTAAGATAAAACTGATAAAGATCGTGTGGAAAGAAGAATACACTTTGCAGGAATGACTTCTGCACCCTCCTCCACCACCCACTATCAAATCATCTCTTTCTCCCTTGAAGAACATAAGAAATCTTCATCATGTTACATTTTATGCACATTTTGAATTTGTTTACTTTCAAATTGTTGTTTATTACTTGTATTTACATTATTTGATATATACTTTTTCAATCTATGAAAATTGGTTTGATTATCTTTGGTCAAGACAGAATATTTTTAAATTTATGGTATGGATTTCAGGAATGAAATAATATCACCAATCAAGGAATAAGTATTCATCAAAGGACAGAGTTGAAACCTAAATGCCTAAGCCATGTCAGTAAATATAACGAGGCTTCCACAAAATAAGAATTTATAATAGGAAATAACCATTAAAAGCAGGATAATTTTAAAGTCATAAGAGATTACTTTGGAAATGAATGTGAATTAAATGAACTGAACAATTTCTTAGGAAAATGCAATTTATCCAGTTGGTCCCAGTAAAGACAGAAAGTTAAAAAAGATATATGGGGGAAAAAAGTGAAAGTTATTTAGGAAACACTCCACATGAAAACACCAAATGCAGATGATTTCACAGGCAAATTCTCATGAAAATAGCAAAGATCAGATAATCCCAATGACATGTATGTCATTCTCATGCATGGGGAAAGAAACAAAACTCTCAAATTCTTTTGCAGAGCAAGTATAGCATTGATATGTACACATGATAAAGGTTAGACAAAAATATTGCAGAACAATCTCACGTAGGAATTTTAATGCAAAAATCCTTAGTAAAACTTTAGCAAACAGAATCTAACACATCAAGGAAATAATACACATGATCGAATCAGATTTACTCTAGTAATATAAAAATAATTTAATATTAGGAAATTCATTGTTATAATTTATTATGGTAATATAAGTAAGGACAAAAATGATGATTATCTTCATTGATGCTAAAAAGCCTGACAAAATTTTATACCTATTTCTGATATGGTCTATTATGGGCTGAACCATGCCCCCCTACAAAATCCTTATGTTGAAACCTAACTCCTCAGGACTGTATGTGGAAATAGAGTTTTTAAAGATGTAATTAAGTTAAAATGGATCATTAGGTGGGTCTTAATCCACTATGTCCTTATTAGGTTTAGGATACAGACACACAGACAGGACGACCGTGGAGGACACAGTGAGAAGGTGAAAATCAACAAGCAGAGGAGAGAGGCCTCAAAAGAAATCAAACCTGCAACACCTTGATCTCAGGTCCTAGCCTCCAGAGCTGTGAGTAAATAAATTTCTGTGGTTTAAGCCATCTAGTCTGCGGTATCTTATCATGAGAGCTCTAACAAACTAACATACCCTATAGTAACCCCCAGAACTAAATACGATATAATTTTACACAACCCAGTCTTAAAGCCAGCACATTATTTAATAAGGCAACTCTGAAGGCATTTCCACACACACACATAAATAAAAACAAAGCAAGGATGTCCTCAATCTCCACTACTACTTAACATCATATTACGTGAAATTTGGCAATAGAAAACAAGCAAACATACTACTTAGAGAAGCAGTAGTAAAAACAATTTCTGTATGCAGATGATATACTAGTATACCTGCTAACCCAGGAGAATCACTACTAAAACTAACTCAAAAAACGTACTCAATAATAGAGCAGGGTATAAAATTAACATATGAAAATCAATAGCCTTAATACAGCTCATGTGGAAAAATAAAAATAGAAGACTATGTATGAAACCTGAAAGATCCCTGAAGAAGTAAAACAAATGAAGCCATGCCTCGTGGCCCCACCTTACTGCCTGAGGAGAGTTTCCAGGCCACAACAAAGAAAGGGGGAGGCCAAACAAAATCAAGCTACTCCACTGAGTTGCAAGACAGAGTTAGAATTTGGGAGGTGAGAGTGGGGCAGAGTACCAAAGGGGAGAAAGATGCACAGAAAAGAGAGGGCTGTGTAGCTAGAGAACTCCAGGGATCTGAAGAGGATTTCTCTTGAGTCTTCAGCTAAGCACTGGGAAAAACATGCACGTGAGGGAAACTCTGGAGACCAGAGAAAGAACCCCTGGAAAGCAGCAGATGAACAATCCTAAGAACTTTGACAGGGCTGGGAATAGCTTATGTCCCCCTTGCCAGAGTGGAGGAACCTCAAAATAAATGGGAAATCTGGCAGAATAAGAATCTGTAAGTTACAGAAGGGAGGTCATTGCTTGCCCAGAGATGGGAGTGAGAGATGAAAAAGAGGCAGATTGCAAATAGGAAACTTTTGGAGGTAATTATAGTATATTCATTACACATACACATATGCTAAAACACAAGAAATTGGATATTTTAAACATGTGCAACTTTATTGTACATCGATTATACCTCAATAAAACCATTCTCAAGTGCAATAGTAGATTCTCAAGTTTTTCATAAAGGAGCACCTACTCAACAGATAAAACTGTCCTGATAACTGAAAATAATTTCAATCTATCTTGAGGCCAAAAGACCCCTCCTACGGGGCACCTGGGTGACTCAGTCGTTAAGCATCTGGCTTCAGCTCAGGTCATGATCCTGGAGTCTCAGAATCGAGCCCCATATAGGGCTCCCTGCTTGGCGGGAAACCTGCTCCTCCCTCTCTAGCTGTGTTTCTCTCTGTCAAATAAATAAATAAAATCTTAAAAAAAAAAAAATACCCCTCCTAAATCATGAAGTGTAAATGGAAGTACAGAAGCCTGATCTGCCAATTGTAAAAGCCAAAGAAAGCTCATTTCTCTAGATGAGAAGCAAGATATTTCTAAAATTTAAAAAATCTATAATTTAAAAAATTTTATGTATATAAGCCCTGTCACCCTAGTGAGTCTAGATATTGTATTAGATGCCATGATGTACCACCACAATCCTCTCTCCACACCCTCTGCCCCTTTTAGGAGGGAAGCATTCATTCCCCCCTCTGCTAGGAATGTTGACAGGTATGGCTGTCAGTTGAGTCCCTCTCCAGAAACTGCCCTCAGCCAGGGCGCCTGGGTGACTCAGTCAATTGAGCGCCTGACTCTTAATTCCACCTTGGGTCATGATCTCAAGGTGGTGAGAATGTGCTCTGCAGTATTTTGCATGCTGGGCATGGAGCCTACTTAAATTCTCTCTCTCTAGCGCCTGCGTGGCTCAGTCATTAAGCGTCTGCCTTCGGCTGGGGTCATGATCCCGGAGTCTGGGATCCAGCCCCACATCAGTTTCCCTGCTTGGCAGGAAGCCTGTTTTTCCCTCTCTCACTCCCCCTGCTGGGTTCCCTCTCTAGTTGTGTTTCTCTCTGTCAAATAAATAAAATCTTTAAAAAAAATATTCTCTCTCTCACTCTCCCTCTGCCCCTCCTCACCTCTTGAAGAAGAAGGAGGAGGAGGAGGAGGAAAAGAAGAAGAGGGAGAAGAAAGTGCCCTCAGCTGAAAAGAGTCACTTTGTCCAACATCATAGCTCTTTTCTGAAATGGTAAGAAAATACAAAAGTCTGTCCCTCTTGCCTAAACTCAGGACAACCCTGCAGGATCATCCCGTATCGATCCCATAGGATTGGCTGTGGCCTTTTGGAGATTACACTGAAGTTCAGTGTCTCACTCTGACCAGTCCTGCTCCTTTCATTCTCCCCCACAGTAGTTGATCCCAGTAGCACTTCCGAATAACCTTCCTACATGGATAGCTCCATCTCAGAGTCAGCTTCCCAAGGATTCCAACTTGTAGTATATACTAAGTATAAATCTGCCTGTATATGAAGTCTAATTGTCCTAATTCTAACTATTTGAAGACAGTTATTATGTGTCTTGAGGGGAGCACCCCAGTCTTTGGAGTTTGTGAGAAGGCAGAGGAACCAGATGATGTAATAGGACTAAAGCCGGTAGAGTGTAGTGCCTTGGAAACCATGCCTTCATCAGAGCTGCCAAGCACGGCTAGAAGTATTTCCACTCACAGGACCCACTGGTTCCATAGACAGTTTCCCATAACCAAACTTGAAAATGCACTGCATTAGGTTTCTATGATGCAAACAATTCCTGCATTAAAAAATGACCACAAACTTACTATCCTTACACAACTCACATTTATTAGACTACCATGTTATAGGTCAGAAGTCCAGAAGGGTTCAAATGGGTTCTCTGCTTATGGTCTCACAAAGGCAAAATCAGGCTTTCATCTGGGTTAAGACCTTATCTGAAGGGTCTGGGGAAATCCCTATTCCAATTTCATTCAGGATTTGGCAGAGTTTAGTTCTCTGTAGTTATAAGACCTAGGTCCCCATTTCCTTGCTGGCAGTCAGCCAGGGCTGCTTTCTGCTTCTAGAGTCCTCCTCCTGAGCACTTTCCTTCTCAAAGAGTCCCCTCCATCTCTAAACCAGGAATGTGTTATGCAGCTCTTCTCATATGGAAGAACTCTAACTCTCTAGCTTCCCCTTCTGCCATCAGCCAAAGAAAGCTCTTTGCTTTTAAGAGCAAACAAGATGCTATGGATACATCTCACTTTAAAATAGTATGACATTTGTAAACTCAGATTTATTATGAAAACATAACTGAACAGTGATCTATAACACCACAGACTTCTCACAAAATTTGAAGTCAATAGGAAAAGTTGTCTAATAGTTACAAACAGAAGGTAAATTACTAAAAACTTAAGATAACTTAGTAATTATCCGAAATAGTTACATAATAATTATTCACTATATAAAACATTTGTAACAGGCCTTTTTTAAATGCAGGCTATCCATATATCCTTAAATTGCACAATATTTTGCAAAACCACTTATGTATATCTGAGAATGGAAATCTAAAGTAGATCATTGGAAATTTTCACCTGTAGAATTTAGTTGAAACTTTTCTTCAAATCATTCTTTTTACATATTTATATGTGAATGCATCCTATTTCTAAAAGTAATATATTTATTGTTTAAAATTTTGAAAAATTACAGAAAAGCATAAAGGAAAAAATAAAACTCACTTACAGCTTTACTTCCAGATACAATAATTTCTAAGATTTGGTGACTATCCATCCAATTGATTCCCTAATTTTTACATGGTTTAACAAAGTCTGAATGTACAGTTTTGTCTCCTGAATTTTGCTAAAGTTTAAGTCATAAATATTTCATCATGCCATTATGCAGTCTATTTAAATTTCATTTAGTAAGTACATATCTGTTCATTGTATGAATGGACTTTAACTTATATAAGTATTACACTAATTTTGGATAGTTACATCTTTTATATATTTGTTATGATAGCATACTATAATGAACATCATGAACTTTTTTATCATTTCTTTGAGATTAATTTTTGAATCAAAAGACATGAACATTTCAGACCAGGCAGAGCATAAAGCAGAGGTGGAGTAAGGCAGAAGGATTTCATTGCTCATCCTCTTTACCCACTTGATTCCCAGAACACTGGCAGCAAGCATTCAAGGAACTAATCCAAGGGAAAAGTTCCACATATAATGGCATTTGGAAACCCTACAATGAATAGCAAAGTTCCACCTAATAACTGTACATCTTAAAATTAATCTATTGCTACTTATAATCACTCTGCAATCTATAATCAGTAGTATCATAACTAAAACAACATTTTCCAGCCTCTTCTCCATTTTTCCACTATTATAGTATCATACAGAATAATTTCACTTCCCTAAAACTCCTCTTTGCTCTGCATATTCATCTCCTCCCAGCCCTCTTGGAAATCACTGATTCTCAGTTTTGGCAATTACGAATAAGGCTGATATAAACATCACTGATCTTTTTACTTTCTCCATAGCTTTGCCTTTTCCAGAATGTCATACAGCTGGAATCATACAGTATGTTGCTTTTCAAATTGGCTTTTTTCACATGGTAATATGTATTTAAGATTCCTCCATGTCTTTTCATGGCTTGATGGTGCATTTATTTTTAGCAATGAATAATATTTTATTGTCTAGATAAACCACAGTTTATCTACTTCATCTACTGAAGGGCATTTTGGTTACTTTCCAGCTTTAGAAATTATGAATAAAGCTGCTATAAACATCCATGTGCAGGTTTTTGTGTGAACATAAGTTTTCAATTCATTTGGGTAAATGCTGAAGAGTGTGATTGCTGGGTTATATGATAAAAATATATTTCATTTTGTAAGAAACTTCCAAACTGTCTTCCAAAGTGATGGTACCATTTTGCATTCCCACCACCAAGGAATGAGTGCTGGTGTTGCTACATATCCTCACCAGCATGGCGTTGCCTGGTTTTTGGATTCTAGCCATTCTAATAGTGTGTAGTGGTATCTCTTTTTTGTGTTAATTTGTAATTTTCTAATGACATGATGTGGAGCATCTTTTCATATCCTTCTTTGCTCTCTGTAGATTTTCTTTGGTGAGGTGTATATCAGGACTTTTGCCATTTTTTAAATCAAGTTGTTCCTTTTCTTACTGTTCCATTGTAAGAGTTCTTTGTGTATTTTGGATAACAGTCCTGTTTCTGATATGTCTTTAGCAAATATTTCCTCCCAGTCTGTGGCTTTTCTTCTCATTATCTTGATAACATCTTTTGTAGAGTTTTTAATTTTAATGATGTCCAATTATCAATGTTTTTATGGCTCAGGCTTTTGATGTTGCATTTAAAAATCACCATACCATGGGCGCCTGGGTGGCTCAGTTGGTTAAGCGACTTCCTTTGGCTCAGTTCATGATCCCGGAGAAGGGATGGAGTCCCACATTGGGCTCCCTGTTTGGCAGGAAGCCTGCTTCTCCCTCTCTCACTCCCCCTTGCTTGTGTTCCCTCTCTGGCTGTGTTTCTCTCTGTCAAATAAATAAAATCTTAAAAAAAAAAAAATTACCATACCTAAGGTCATCTAGATTTTTCTCCTATGTTCTCTTCTAAAGTGAAGTGTCTTTTTAAACTACATAGATCCCAAAAGAGAATGTGAAGTTCACATGAGACAGGCCAGCCACCAACTTTTATTAATGCTTTTATCTCTGAAGACTAGAACTCAGCCTGGCACATCACAGGTAATCAATATATGTTTACCAAGATTGATGAATGTATATGGCTTCTTTAGGCAGAATTTAAATTCCCACCAAGAACTGAAACCTAACTCGCCTCTCTTTCCTACTCACTTTCCCATCCTTCCTGGGGCAGCCAGGGCCCGCAGAGACTCCTCATTGCCTCCTCCACTCCTCCCTTGTTCACGGTCCTCCAAGCTGCAGGTGGTAGCTTCTTTTGCTGGGGGCGGTGCCTCAACACCCTTGTCCCTTGCTCTGGACAGCCTTACTGTCCAGGAAGGGAGAGTGAGGAGCACTAGGCGGCGAAAGAGCGCAGCCGGGAACAGCCCGACGGGAGGCACTGGCAGGCTCAGCGCGCGTGCAAGGGACCTTGAAGCGTGTTCGGACAAGTTGGAAGCGTGGGGAAACGAGACGTGGAAGAGGGAGACTGTGGGCTTGGCCAGCCCGGGCGGAGGAGGCGGCCAACAGAGACCCCACCTGCCCGGTCTCCAGTGGTCTCCGGGCGCCGCGGTGGCCGTGCTGCCCGCCTCAGGGCCCCAAGATCCGTGCGGGTTAGCAAGCCGTTGAAGGACAGGGACAGCGGTCGCTGCACATCGCCAACCTTCAGTCAGTTTTTGAGTTTCCAAATCTGGCAGCCTTTTCTTTCAGCTCTGGGTTCCCCAGCCGCGGCCCCATCAGTGCCCGAGGCAGGGGGCGCTGCGAGTGCTGCGGCGGAGCCCTCGGCGCCCCCTCCGCCTTCCGCCAGTGACCTGTTGTACGCTTTTGCAGCGAGTCTCAAGTGGGCATGTTTCAGGTGGGCAGGTCCAGCATCCCCAAACCTGCCCCTCGGAACCTGGAGGACCTGGACTCTGTGCAGCGCGTCCTCTTACACAGGTCAGTGCTGGGCCGGGGGCCCCCGGGAAAGACCACTCTCGGTTCTCGGGATTAAGGCGAGGGGAGGGGCAACTTTCCTTCGGGCGGGGGGGGGGGTTTCCTGCGTGAAGAGACTTCTTGAGATTCTCCTCCATGTGGTGCTCGCTGCAGCAGGGCGTTGGAACCTGCACCCGACCCTTTCTAGAATTGGATGCTCCCAAGCCACCCGGTCTCGGCGCTGGGACTCCGGCCCCTCCGGGAACCGGGTTTATCCACCCACCTCCAGAAAACACCACTTTCTGAAGAAGCCAAAAACAATTAAGCAAGCTGTTCTTCCGTAAACACTCCTAGACTTACCCCAGGAAAAAACAGCTGAGAGTGTTGTTCGGACTTTGGTTGTGATTGGAGTCAGAATGAACCACTTTTTTAACAAATCTAAATTTCTAACACACACACACACACACAAGTGCGCGCGCGGGCGCGCGTCTACACGCATAACTACACAAAAATTTAAGAGTTCCTCTGAAAAGGTTGAGAACCCCAACTTTCCGTAAACTGCTAGTAATTAATTTACTGTTGGTACCTTCGTCCAACTTATACTTTATGCAAAATAGACCAATGAATATTCAATACCATGGTAACTATGATGAGTTTATAGAAAATAAAGAATAACAATCCACACGGAGAGTAAATTCTCTTTCCATTTTAAGGTTAAGAGAGGATGGATGAAATGTCAGGCAGTTAATGCTGCTTTAAGTCTAGGAAAGCCTGGCCTTCTTAAGACATAATATGGGAAAAACTTTTAGAAATATATCAAAAGTATCTCTTGAATATATTTGTGGTGAGAAAAAGTGGTCCTTAGTAAATATCTATCAGGGGGAGGTTTGTGAGAGTTCTCTCATCTGTAAACGTTTCAAGTGACCCTTTTAAGTCTGTGCAAAATCATATGAGCTATAGAAACCTTCTTAGTTGTAAGTGTGATTAAAATAAAAAGACATTGTGCAACGAAGAAAGTAGGTCTCTTGGATTTAAAAGCTGTCTTCTGAAACCTACAATTTTCCACAGTTGGTTTCCTTTCACCCTCCCCCCAAGAGAGCCCCTGCCATATACAATAAAATATTGTCAAACAAGTAGCTAAAAGGGGATTTCTAACTTCCCCAAAACAAATCCCTGTGTATTTGATAAAATTACAGTCTAGAAATAATCTCCCAAAACATTAACTAAAAACTCATTCACGGCATGACTTTGATGAAGCTGGGAGGGGTTTTAAGTTTAAGACCCTGCTACAACAGAATTTCATATTTTAAATGTCAGGTGCCAAAAAATTCCAAACTGATTAACACTGCAGGGTTTCAGATCCAAAGTACAAATGTGTCTGAATGAACCAGGGCTAAAGAATATGTTTAAACTATAGTCATCAAGACTGAAATAATTATTTCAGAAGTAAGTAGTAGAGTGTTTCTGGAATAAACCTGATCAGTATATGAAAAACTACCCTATCTGAATTACAAATAACTGTTCCCACATGCTCTAAGAACCAAGGGAATCTGAAACTATAAATGTGTTTGTCGGTATCATGGCCAAAAAGGTTTTTTTTTCAACATTATATGAAAGTCTTTTTGCTATGGCAATGTGTCATTTTTATTAATGGTTATTTATTATTTAATGTTTTCAAACATACTTATTTTAAAAATTGAGACATCTATAGAAGTTTCTTTCTAATGAAGCTATATTTTCACACAAGTTCCTATTTCATCAAATGTCTTTTAAAAAGAGATTTTATTTTTTTACTGAGAAAGATTGAGAGCATGAGGGTGGGTGGGCAGAAGGAGAGGAGAAGCAGGGAGGAGGGAACCTGATGCAGGGCTTGATCTCAGGACCCTGAGATCGTGACCTGAGCAGAAGTGAAACACTTAACAAACTGAGCCACACAGGTGCACCTACAGATGTCTTTTACTTGCACATATAAATTTAGATATAATGTAATAGAAATTAGAGAAACCAGATAACTTTTAAACCATGTTCATCTACTCACTAGAGCTCTCATTGACTAGTCCAGAACGTGACCCGTTTTTTTATAACAGTTTTATAAAATTTTTATGTTTTTCCTTTAAAACATCCCTTGTCAGATATCCACAAAACTTTGGTAATTGCATTAAAGAGACCGACTGTCTTGAGCCATAGAAAATTTATAGACAAGAGAAAATAGCAGACTATTCGATCTTTACATCTTATTTCTGAGTGTTTTTTAAATTTCTTGTGTATTTTCTGTTGCAAATACTGTTTTCAAAACTGTAAAGCATTAAATGGCTGTGCTTTTGAGAAAGACACTTCAGCCAAATCAAAACTGAAGCAAAGTTGCAAGCTTTTCTCTGCATGAAGTGTTAGCTACAAAAGACTAAAATGACAGTAGCTGGGGAAAAAAAAACTGTCCTGCTTTTTTACTAGAAGTTACATATAGTGGGTGCCTGATGGCTCAGTGGGTTAAAGCCTCTGCCTTCGGCTCAGGTCATGATCCCAGGGTCCTGAGATGGAGGCCGCCCGCATCAGGCTCTTTGCTCAGGAGGAAGCCTGCTTCCTCCTCTCTCTCTGCCTGCCTCTCTGCCTACTTGTGATCTCTCTCTGTCAAGTAAATAAAAAAGTCTTTAAAAAAAAAAAAGAAGTTACATATAGGTTGTCAGAGTCAGGGAAAAGCTTCAGTATTGTTTCTCAGTTACATTACTTAAATAAATTAACATATATTTGTGTCATCTTTATTATAAGAAGTACCCAAATAATTATATTAGAGCTCATTAGTATTTTGCAAAGATATTTTTTTAAAAACTCTATGCACAAGGCGATTGCAATTTAATCATTCCCTTGGAGTTCTATTTCTTTGCATATAAGTTGTGTGACTTTTAAGATTTTTAACATCTATATTTTCCCTGTTATTTTTGTAATATAAAGGGATAATACCCATCTCACAGGGTCATGGTATGAATTTCAGTTATGTCAGAGCTCTATAAAACTAGAGCTCTGTCAAATATAAAGGATGATATTAACTGTCCTAAAAAATTAAAACACAAACATATAGCTATTCTTAAAGATTCAAAAAATTCAACTAAGTGATTTTGCCCAAAACCTAATGGCTAGTATATGGAGTTGGTCCAGGCCAGAGTGGTAGTGTGTTCTGACATCTAAGCCAGCAAAGAAAATGAGCTAGGCTTAAGTCTCTGAAAATGTTTGATGACCTAAACTTCATGCTTTTGCCAACAGCAAAAATATGCATATTTAAAATACGTCAAATATCCAGAAGTCTCAGGGGTAAAGGTGTATCCCATTAGATAACATTCCTGATGAATAAAATATCCTTTAAACTCAAAAAGTAAAAACTGAAAAAAATAATGAAATGAAAACATTTTAAATATAGCATATAGCACACACTCATCTGTTTTTTAGGTGTAGGGCTTTAGATTCCAAAGGTCGTCTTACCTGGTTCTTAGCAACCCTGTACAGTAGGCAGGGATTATTATTACTGTCTTCAGATGATGAAACCAAACCGACTTTGTCCACATTCACTCGGTTATTAGTGCCAGAATCAGAATGAGATGTGGCTTCTCTAACGTGGCACTTAAGAATGATGGAGCATTTTCACAATCTTATCAAATTACTATAGGGCTTGACAATGCAGTAATTTTCTTTTCTTTTTTTAAATGCTTTTGAGGGCACTTGGCATTTCACTTATAAGCTATAATTTTATTTATTTATTTTTTTAGTTCTTGTTGCTGCTTTTTGTTTCCTACTTTCCTTTTTGTTGGCAGATTATCAGCCATCAACAATTTCTGCTGCTGCATTCCTGTTTTAAGGAGGCCTCCCTTCCTTCTGGTTGGCAGCTACTGATCTATAGCAGTAGAATGTGTTTTTTTTTTATAATCTGTAAATGAAAATTTTTTAGTGATCTGTAAATGAAAATATAAAATGAGGATAAGTAGAAGTAAATGAAGGTTGGGCTTGAGCTTGGTGCTGTCTGTTTCAGTTACTTTTATGTTTACCTCTGTATTCTTACCTGTATTTTATTATTATTAAAATAGAGAATGTATGATCTCTTTGAAATAAGTTCCATATATTCTTACAGGTAATTCAATTTTTATATAGAAAAATAATAATTTTAGATAATGCAATTCTATAAACATAGGATTGTTGAAACGTTATTCTTATCTGACTCTATCCCAAATTTTATGAATCTTACATTGTGAAGCCCGGTTTTTAAAATGCTGTTTTGCTGGTCTACCAAGTTATTTATTCATGATATTTAAAATGTCTGGAGTTATCAGTATTACCATACATCTTATGAATTATTTCATTGTACACAATTAAGATGATATTAATTAGTTTCTAAGAATGCCAGGCTCCACGCACTTCTCCTTGCAGTTTAAAATTTTTTAATGGACATGACCTCATGTGGCCCTGTTTTCACTTACTTCTCATTGCTAGCTTCCATTACTATTAAGCAGAAAGCTCTTGAACCTGCTAAAGACACTAAATATTTAATTATGTTCTTATCTGGTGTATTTTATGTCAGAATTCTATGCCTAACTGAGATGGCAATCTATGAAAAATAAGGACTTTATGTCATATATATTAAACTAAACATATTTAGTCCTCAGAAGACAGCTGGCCATCTGTATAGTAGAAAATAGAAATTGAGAATATACCCAAGTCTCTTTTAAGTCTCCTTAAAATTTCTAATTATGAAACAGTATTTTTTAAAAGGCCCTGAAAATAGCATGTTATTCTTTTCTGTTCTTCATCCCCTCTAGTATATCTAAGGTTGTTAGATATTGATTTAGTTAGTACAAATACGATATATAAAATTAGAAATCTGATTACTTAATATCACCCTGAAAATTTAAGTAAGAATATAAAATGATTGCTATTATTTCTTCTTTTGTGAAAGATCAAGCAAAGTAGTAACATTTGGGGGGGACAGATTTTGTCTATTAAAATAACATATGGAAATAGACTAGCCAAGGAAGTTAACATAACTCAGAGATATAGCTATGGTGAAGAACATTTCTTAAAAGATACTTTTATGGGGGCGCCTGGGTGGCCTAGTTGGTTGAGCGACTGCCTTCGGCTCAGGTCATTATCCCAGGGACCCGGGATCGAGTCCTCCATCGGGCTCCCTGCTCGGCAGGAAGCCTGCTTCTCCCTCTCTCACTCCTCCTGCTTGTGTTCCCTCTCTGGCTGTGTTTCTCTCTGTCAAATAAATTCTTTAAATAAAAAAAAAAGATACTTTTATGTAGCACTTCCTGCACTCATTCAACCTTGGGTTAAGATGAAAGGTTGAAAAACAACAACAACAAACCCAGTCATATCTTTCATGAATTTGTTATTTGGTAGCAAAGATAGACACATTCCTAAATAACTAGATATACCCAGACTGATACTTGTTATAACAGAACTTTATTGGATAGATTATGAGGGAAAGGTGGAAAGAGGAATTGTCGCTGAGGTAGAAAACAGTGTGGGAAGCTTCTTGAAAAGGGTGCTATTAGAATTGGGCCTTGAAGTAAAATGTGATATTTTGGTTAAGTAGAATTCCTCAATGAAAGAACCACATGAGTAAATGATTTATAAAATAGCTTAAGTTTTATTGACACTTTATGTGCTAGGTATTGTACATGCATTAATTTACTGGACTCTAATCGGTCCTGTGATCTATGTACCGATACCTGAATTCACAGATAATGAATTGCAGCTTGGAGAGGCTGATTTGCTCAAGATTATACAGATGATAGATTCTGGAGCAGGGAAAGGTCTGTCTGCCAGGCTTGAAGTCAGGAGGTGGGAGTGGGTTCTGCCTTACTTGGGAAATGGTCAGTGGACCTACAGCTATGAAGCTTTAGAACTGAGCAGAGGCTTAGGGTAGTTTTTCCTAAGATTATCTTAACCTAGGGATCACTGAAAAGCAGGGGAACTTTTAAAAAATAGAGATTTCCAGGCCAACTTCCCTGGAGATTCTGATCCCGTTGAAGTGGGGCAGGCCTTAAAAATCTCTGTTTCACAAGAACCCCTGGGGTTCTTTTGATCTGACAAGTTGAGCACATATGATTAACTTGATTAATGCAGGAAATAAGGCATCTAACTCCTAATTGGTGCTCAATTGTTTGTAAAATTGGATTTTTTTTATAGTTAAGAGACTACACAATTTGAAATTTATTCTCTGATGGGGGGGCATTGCAGGTTTATGAGTGGGGTATGAAATTATTAGATGTTTACACAGAAAAAAGTGTTCTTTTTTCCTTTTTTAAATTTTTTCTTTAAATTCAATTTAGTTAACACAGCATATTATTCATTTCAGAGGTAGAATTCAGTGATTCAGCAGTTGCACAGAACACTCACGACTCATAACATCAAGATCCCTCCTCAACGCCAATACCCCATTATCCCGCTCACCTCCCCTCCAACAACCTTCAGTTTGTTTCCTAGAGTTAAGAGTCTCTTATGGTTTGCCTCCCTCTCTTTTTTCTCTTGGCTTTCCTTCCCTTCCCCTATGTTTATCTATTTCTTAATTTCCAGAGTGTTATTTATATGAAGAAAATGGAGGGATTTTTGTTGAAATTTAAAATGTCCTTTTCTTTTTTACTCCCAATAAGATGCCTTTAAAATAGGAAAAGTATAACTTATTAAAGAGATGCCTAAAGCATTTGTTTAAAGTTTATTTACGGGGCGCCTGGGTGGCTCAGTTGGTTGGGTGACTGCCTTCGGCTCAGGTCATGATCCTGGAGACCCAGGATCGAGTCCCACATCGGGCTCCTTGCTCGGCGGGAAGCCTGCTTCTCCCTCTCTCACTCCCCTTGCTTGTGTTCCCTCTCTGGCTGTGTTTCTCTCTGTCAAATAAATAAAGTATTTAAAAAAAAAGTTTATTTACTTATCTCTACACCTAACATGGGGCTTGAACTCAGGACTTTGAGATCAAAGGTCACATGTTCTTCCAACTGAGCCAGCCAAGCAACCCAAGTATTTTTTATTTTGGTATGAAATCTTAAGTAATTTTTAACATTTGAGATTGTGGTGAGAATAAGTATGTATGTGTGAACCAATATAATATAACTGTTATACTGGTTCCAACTTTTTTTTATCTTATTTCTCTGATTTTAAAAATAATACATTTTTTTCGGATCTCATTGCTGATGGAAATACTTGTTTCCCTTCCTTCCTAGATCCATTCTTTTCAAACTTCTAATCCAATTACATCCTTTATCATTTTCAGCAGGAAAGGTTGCCTTCTACTTACCTGAGAAAATAAACACATGGAGAGTATTTCAGCTCCCCGAGTAAACCTCAAGTTTACTCAAGTCAGCGTCCATACCTGCACCCTCCTTTAGGAACCAGTTTTTTGTGGGGTTTTTTAAGATTTTTTTTTTTTCTACCTATGCAGCACTCAATCCCAGGACCTTGGGTTCATGGACTGAGCTGAAGGTAGCTGCTTAACCAACTGAGCCACCCAAGAGTCCCTAGGAAACCAGTTTTAAAGAAGACATGTCAGCAAGATCATATCCCTCTATCTGTGCCTTCAATGCCATCTTCTTCTGCTACCTCAAGAACCTCTTCTGTCCCATTACCCCTTTATGAACTGGTCCCCTGTTTCCCAATCCAGCGATATATAGACCTCTTTTAAGGAAAACCTGTTGTGGATTTCCAGGAATGACATAAACTTTTTTAAATTATAATTTTAAATAAAGTATAAGCTCTGTGCTCTATAGCTTTTATATAAGATAAAAGCAATTTTATAAGTTAATTCAAAGTAAACTGCAAAACAATATTCAATAGCTGGAATACAACTCTGAAAAAGCACATTTAGAAATTATACAGCATAAAAACTTAGGATATTCACTTGTACAAAGTTTAATGTAACAAACGAAACTAAACTGCGGTTAGCCTGTTACTGCTTAGGTTCTTTTCTTCTTAAGATTTTATTTATTTATTTGAGTGAGAGAACAAGAGTGGAGGAGGAGGGGCAGAGGAAGAGAAAAAAAGCAGACCACCCGCTGAGCAGGAAACAGGACTGGGGGCTGGATCACAGGCCCCCCGGGAATATGACCTGAGACAAAGGCAGAGACTTAACTGACTGAGCCACCCAGGCATGCGCCCCCCTCAGGTTTTTTTGAATTCTCCATACATATAACCAGTTTGTGCCAAGGGTTATATGTTCCCACTACTCTTTTCTTTTTGGATTTGTAATACTTCAAAATAACAGGAGAAGTTTAGACTTCCTCTGAGAAATTTGCTGTGGCTCTCCACACCCCAGTCTATTTACCCTTGGGTATTCCTTAGAACTGCATTTATCATGATATTATTATTGTGTATTATACATAGCCTCTTTGTCTTTCAGCCTCCACCATCTATTTGCCCATGTAGTTTAGGTTGAATCGCCAGCACCCATCCATTGAGATCATAAAATATTACATCCTTTTTTTACTTGGCTATAATATAAGCATTTCCCCCATGAATTACTCCTTGAAAACATTTTCTATTTTCATATTCATATTCCATGCCTTATTACTTAGCTTTCCCCTATTGTTGAACATCTAGATTGCTTTCAGCTTTACACTTTCACAAATTTTATAAATGTTTTTGCGTCCTTTATTTTCTTAGATCTCTAATAGTTGAATTACTGAGTCCTGAGGAGGAAATATAATCTAGTAGTTAATGACTTAGTTTCAATTTTTGTTTGACTTTGTTGCCTTCTAGCCAATTGACCATTAAGATGAATAACGTAAGCTTCAGTTTCTTTAGTATAAGAAGATATACTTCATAGTAGTACTTAGCATAGTATACGAATAGAACAAGTAATTTGAGAAACGGCTGACTCTCAGTAAATGCTATTATTTTGTTTTTAAGAGAAAATACTTGGAGGTGTTTGTAAATTACCGATAAAATTTATCAGTTTACACTTCCAATTCAGTGATGAGAACAAGTTGAAAGTTTGCATTACAAAATGAACATGCAGTTGATTTCACAACACTGCCACCCATTTGAAGCGCTCTACAACATCTGCTTGGGAAAACTGACAAAACGTTTGCAATTGCGAAACAAAGTGAAATTCAAGGAAACTATGGAGGGTGTTTACATTAGCACCTCTTTTTGAGGGCGTTACTTAAAAGCGTCCCTTCCCAGAACACAGGCAGAGACGCTGAGGAAAGGTAGGAGTTCCCTTTACTTCAAGGGAGTCCCAGGCTGAGTGCCTCTAAGGCTAGGCTTTGGGCAGCTGTTCCGCGCAGAATCAAGACAAAGTGCAAATTGGAAGAAAAAAGGGAAACAAAAACAAAAACAGTGGAGTCTCCGCTGTTAATAAATTATGCAGCTCCAAACGAGTGAGTTTAGGAGAGTCTAAGGGCTGAACTTTTAGCTACTTCAATTCCTCCAACTAAGACGCCCTCCTGGAAATTTCACCTCTTGGGCTTCTTTCAGTAGTTCTCGCACTCTCGCGGAAAGCTTCCTCGTCTCCCTGGCAACCCGAACCACCACGAATTGCAGCCAAGAGTTGGCGGTCACGTGGTGTCGGCCCCTTCCCTAGCGGAGACAATATGGCGGTTACAGCGGCCGTAGTTTTGAGATTTGAATTACACGACTTGTAGCTATTATATTCCTGATTATGGCGTGTCCGGTTGCGTGTGGCTCGCGTCATAGCCCAGATGAGCTCCCTGGAGACCCGTCTTCACAAGAAGATGAGGATTGCGATTATGAAGATCGGGTCAGCTACTCGGGTTCATACTCCTCAGAGAGTAGCGATTCTGAGTAAGAGTCTTGAAGAGGGACAATTAAATCCATCCTTTCAATCCAGAGAGTGTGCACGTGGGCTGGGGGAGTACAGCCAGAATGCTGGCGTAGTTGGGATTGAGTAAGGTTCTATAATCAGTGGGATTTATTTGAGCCAAGTTCAGTTGTGCGGTGTTGTGAGCCGCAATGAAGTGCTATTCTTCCATTCTTCGTTAGTGTGGGCTTTTTTTTTTTTTTTTTTTTTAATTGTCAAATGAGGTTCTCCTCTTTGTGGCGGGTTCTATAATATTTACGGGTATATCTGTTAGGATGTTCACAAAATTCTTTGATCTTATCGCAGTGCCTTCTCTGCTGTTACGATCTTTGTGATTTTAGTGGAAGGATGCACTACACGTTTTATCAATCAACTATTCAAATTATACAGATTTTTTCGCTCTTGTTCTAAAAATGGATGTAGGAAAGAAAATCCACCCATAGTCTTCACCTTCAAGGACAACTTCTCAGCATTTTGGGGGTATTTCTACCGTGTTTTCCTATGCGTATCCATGGTTTTATTGTTTTTTACTTAGTGTCTACTTATGTATTTTTTTACTTTTATTTTTAAAGATTGTTATTTATTTGTCAGAGAGAGAGAGAGCACAAGCAGAGGGAACAGGTAGAGGGAGAAGCAGGCTCCCGGTGAGCATGGAGCCTGATGTGGGACTGGATCCCAGGACTCTGGGATCCTGACCAGGAGCTGAGGGCAGATGCTTAACTGACTGAGCCACCTAGACATCCCAATAACGTAATTTTTACAATAGAAAGTATCCAAGTGTTATTTTCCACTTTTTAATCCTTAATAATATTGAAAACATTATTTTATTTTGTAGGACCCAATGCTTTTTCAATTTTGAAGGAATCTTTCTTACTGCTTTGAATTAAGACATTTTTGGAAAAGTAAATTAGTCCTAGTTTGAAATGTATGACTAACAGTGAGAAAGTTTAGGTGCCAAAACGTGGACCAATACATAATAGACTATCATGCATAGTTTTAGAACGACATTTTCAGTGTATTATTTAGGAATAATGATTATAAGTATTTAATGTGTGTGTATTTGGGAGTAAAAATTACTTGGCAATCATTTCCACCTTTGGGTATATAAGACCATTTTACCACTATTGTTAAAAGGGTAAAGGAAAACTAATGACTGCTTAATATACTCCAGAGGCTCAATAAGGACAGATTACATTCTTGAAGAGACTATCAAGTATTTGGTGTAATCTGCTGTGGTCAATTAAAAAGTAGTTACAAAATTGTGGTTATTAAGTGAGGCACTAAATGAAGGATGGGTTACAGGAAACCTGATTTGGTCTTGCTATGGGAGTCATGGATCTTGTGAGGCTTAAGCTCTTGGTTTCTCTGCATCTTAGAAACACATTTTTAGGTCAGAAAGAATCTGTAATTTACCCATAGTCACACAGCTGAGTGTTTCAGTGTAGAAATTTAGGAGGCCTGATTGCAAATGTAGTGCCCTGATTTTAGTGGAATGAAAGTAAATGAACTAGCCCTGTTTCCTAGGAAAAGAGCAATCTGAGTTTTCCTGTGCTAGGAAAACCTGTTACCTCAAAACATTCTGGGATTCAAAATACATGTAAATATGGATTTTATATATACATGTATATAAACATTTTTATATATAGTATATATATAGTGTGTATGTATATGTTAATATAACATATATATATGTTAAAGGGCATTAAGCTTTCCACATTAGTCATTTACTTGTTACTCCAGATGTTGCAGTGTCTTTATCCTCCTAATAGTAAAAGTATAGTAAATCTTATTGTAAAATGTTCAACTGGTCTATATTTTCAAGTTCTGTCAAGATTCAGATTTTATGTTTGTCCCTTCATGTGTAGAACATGAGAATTGATTGGCTGATCTGATCAGGTAGGTTTCTGGTCTGTTCTTATTTACCTCTTTAACTTGTAGTTACCACTGCAGAAGTGGTCTTCCCAGTTTGGACATTACTTTTTTTTTTTTTAAGTTTATTTATTTATTTAAAGCCATGTGAGCAGGGTGGGGGAAGGAAATGAAGAATTTCAAGCAGACTCTGTGCAGAGGGGAACCTGACGTGGACTCTCATGACCCTGAGATCATGACCTGAGCCAAAACCAATCATGGGACACTTAAATGACTGAGCCACCCAGGCACCTCCGGACCCAGTCACTTCTTAATCAAATGCACAGGGACATGTGAACATGTGAACGTAATCTTTCTCATCAAAGCTGAGAGATAGGAATTGCCCATGTTGTTGCCTATATGTAGTTCATTCTTTTTTAACTTCTGAATAGGCTTCTCTTATGTGAATATACCACAGTTTATCCTTTTCTTGGGTTTTAACATAGGAATGTTTTACTTGAAGAATCAAAATATTTCGAAGTCATGATGCCATGTACTGTATTAACATCTAATTTAGGATAATTCCCTTTTTCTTCTGCTCTAAACCCTGCCTTTTTTTTTTTAATTTAATTTCTCTTTTATCAAATTACATTGTTTAAAAATTCAAACAGCATATATCTGAGTTTTTGGTGACAAATGGCAGTTATTTGCTACCCTGTCTCTCTGCTTCCAACTCATCATGTTTGAGGATAATTCATTATCTTCCCTGTTTCTCCTCTGACGTTGCCCATCTTACTTACTGACATCACTCTTTCCTTGCTCATGTCTACAGATCTAATAAGTCTCCAGTCTTGTTGACTTCCTTTTTTGATATCCACGCCTGCTTTTTTTTTTAGAGACACCGCCTGACTTAAAGCACTGGCCTTTCCCATGTAAGAGTGGAGTAGTCTTCTAACTGATCTGATTCCCTCTTCTATTTCCAGCTTTTTTTTCCCATACATTTGCTTTCTAGAACACAGTTATGAATCATTTTTCTCTTAGAGAACTGACTACAAAAAATATATTATGGCAGTTCGGATCAAAAATAGAATTAAATGCATGCATGACCAGGGAAGCTAAATAAAATGAAGCAAATATCTATGTGCTTAACTAGGTTATCCCTGTGATCCAGAAGGGAAGGGTGAGATTTAAAAAACAGCTAATATGTCAGGCTTGGTCACTGATGGTTGTATTGCAAAGAATTCAACCAGTTCAATTACAATGGAATTTCTTTAAAATGTTACCTGAAATAATCATCCTGGTGCAGTGTAATGAGTATTGGATACAGAGTAGTGGTCAGACAACCTGTGTTCTCTTTATCCCTGTCCTAACCATATGGCCTTACATGTGTCACGGGACTTCTATAAGGATCAGTTTTCACATGTTAAAATGGGATTGAGAATATTTTTTTTTAAATTATTTATTCATTTGACAGAGAGAGATCACAAGCAGGCAGAGAGGCAGGCAGAGAGAGGAGGAAACAGGCTCCCCACTGAGCTGAGCAGAGAGCCCAATGCGGGCCTCGATCGATCCCAGGACCCCGAGATCATGACCTGAGCTGAAGGCAGAGGCTTTAACCCACTGAGCCACCCAGGCGCCCGGGATTGAGAATATTTACTAAACTTTGGATTTTGTTGACTGTGAGAAGGTTTTTTAAATCCTAGGAACAGGAAAATTGTGAACTGTTGATGGTGAGGGAGTGACAAGAAGACAAAGAGGAGTTGATGGTAGAGGTGACATGTATTTGATTTGGAAGAGGTTTAATCCAAGCTGAGTTTCATTTCCTCATTTTTCCCCAGCTTTATGAAGTATAATTGACAAATGAAAATCGTATATACTTAAGGTGTACAGTGTGGTGATTTGATATATACATACAGTAGATGATTCTCTAAGAGGAATGCAGATGCCCTTTACAAGTTCATTTTGCTTGCCTAAAAGTGTTAACATTTTAATTTCATCAACTTTTCTCTGGTCTTGAGGGGCTCAGAATTAAAAGAATTCTTGGTTATAACTTAACATTTTGTGAGATGTCTCTTATAACAAGTTTCCTCATCTTTGTGGGAGGTTTCACAACTTCCTCCATATCTTCAGGAGGGAGAACACTACATATTCTAAGGGGCAGTATGGTTAAAGAGAAAACTAAAGGCTGAATGTGCAAACATTTCTATCAAATCTTTGTTTAGATGACCAAATAAAGACATGCTTTTCTTTTTTCTTAATCCAAAATTATTTTTTCTGAAAAATTTGAAATATGCACAAAAGAAGAAAGTGAACTGTAATGTAAGCTATGGATTTGGGGTAATTATAATGTATGAGTATAGGTTTATCCATTGTAACAAATGTATCATTCTGGTGGGAGATGTTGATAATGGAGGAGGTTATGCATGTGAGAGGAAGGGAGTATATTGGAAATCTCTGCACCTTCAGCTCAATTTTGCTTTGAACCTAAAACTGTTTAAAAAAAAAAAAAGGTAACTCATTTTTCTATAGTACTCAAAAGCTTGGTAGCCTTCCAAATAAATTCCAGATTCCTTAGGATGATTTTAAAGTGGTTTCAGGTCTGTCTCTAGCCTCCCTGATCTCATCTTTGATGATCTTCCATCTTTAAAGCCTCTTTATTCCCACTGGGCTTACCTCAGACTGCTATTTAAAAAATAGTATAGAGTGCCTGGGTGGCTCAGTTGATTAAGCATCTGACTCTTGATTTCAGCTCAGGTCGTGATTTCAGAGTCGTAGGATCAAGCCCCACATTGAGTTCTGCACTGGGCACGGTGCCTGCTTAAGATTCTCTCTCTCCTCTCTATCCCCACCCCATCCCTGCTCACACATACACTCTCTCTCAAAAAAAATAAATAAAATAAAAAATAGCATTGACTGAGTAGCTTATAAACAACAGAAATATATTTCTCACAGTTCTGAAAGCTGGTAATTGAGGATATCAGCATGGTCAGGTTCTGGTGAAGACCCTCCCCCAAGTTGTACGTTGATGACTTCTCTTTGTATTTCTTTTTATCCTCACATGGCAGAGCAGAGAGAACAAGCAAGCTTTCTCATGACCCTTATAAGGGTAGTAATCCCATTCACCAGGGCTCCATCCTCATGGCCTCATCTAATTCTAATTGCTTCCCAAAGGTCCAGTCTCCTAATACCATCACATTGAGTGATAGGGTTTCAACATACACATTTTGGGGAGACACAAACATTCAGTGCTTTAACATCACTACATGGAAATATACACTCATGCTCATACCTCTTGTGTACTTTCACACCTAAACCTGTATGTCCTTCGTTTTCTGTGAAACACGCCTTCTTCCATATTTTGTCAAAATCATTCAGTGTCCCACTTACGTGCTACCTTCTCCTACAGCCTTTTTGTTGATACTTCTTAGACTTAATTTCCCCAGACTTGGCTCTCCTGTAGCAGTTTTGGTTCTTCACTTTGGCACTTGCATTTTAACTAGGCGATGAGCCCTGTGTCCATCTCACATCTTTAAAAGTACAAAAATGCCCTATCACAAAATGTTTTGCTGGTCTATGATTTCACTTTTGCCAGGGTCATATCTTATCCCCAACTTAGTGATATGTAAGCATGCTCCATTTAACTGAAGGGGGTAGAGGTAGGGAAAGTGGTCCTGGGAATGGCATCACTAATAGCACACTCCCAATGGAGATGTGTTCCTGATGTAAAAATTTATTTCATGCAGTGAGTACATAGTAGTTTACTGGCTGATCCCTTCCTTTTCTCTAACATGCTTCACATTTGTTCCAGTAGTGACTATGGCTAGGTTAGAAAGAACAGCCCATCCCAGGTTCCCCACCCCTCAAGCTGCCATAACATCTAGCATAGATTTTAACAATTAAAACTATGGTTTTCTTCTAGAAAACAATCAAAAAGACCTCAAGGATAAAAATTAGATACTCTGGTAGACAGAGCACAGAAAAACCAAAACCAAACATAGAAAAGCATTAGATCAGCACTGAACAAACACCAGATAGAACCCATATTTATTTGTTATGATGTTTTATTGTGTGTGGTTTTTCTCTGTCCCTCAAATTGTCCTGCTATACATATTAGGACCATGTAACTATGTGTGTTGGCCACTTTGGTGCTTTGCCCACTAAAAAGGAAAATAAAGTATACTGTAACAAGTTTGGAATAGTAGCAAAAGTCTGTTTTCCTTAAGGAAGTGAACCAGTAGATCTGGGTATTCATAACTTTTCTTGTGGTAGCCAAGAAAATCCTAATACCATTTCAGTTAATTAAAAATATTGACAGTGTAAATAAAGACCTGAAAGATTCAATAATTTAAAAGAAAAAAATAGTATTAGTGTAGAATTTCTTATTTTTAAGCCAACTGCGTGGCTCAGTCATTAAGTGTCTATCTTCTGCTCAGGTCATGTTCCCAGGGTCCTGGGATCAAGCCCCACATAGGGCTCCCTGCTCTGCAGGAAGCCTGTTTCTCCCTCTCCCCCTGCTTGTGTTCTCTTTTTCACTGTGTCTCTCTCTGTCAGATAAATAAATAAAATCTTTAACAAAATTTTATTTGACTCTCAGCAAGAGAGTACAAGTGGCGGGAAGTGGCAGAAGGAGAGGGAGAAGCAGGCTCCCCACTGAGCAGGGAGGTCCATACAGTGTCAATCCCAGGACCCTGGGATCATGACCTGAACTTAAGGCAGGTGCTTAACCTACTGATCCACCCAGACACCCCTCAACTAGAATTCTTGAATATGAATTGAGAAACTTATTAGTATTATCTAAAGCTCATTTTCTTTAATATAGTTATGTTACTGTATATGTAAGTGAACTTGGTTATTTGTAAATTAGCAAATCTTTCTTAGAGAAGAAGGATTCTTTTCATGTTTACTACATTAGTTAGAACCTTAAAAACTAATTAAAGTGTCCTCAAACTTGACAAGCCGACAATGAATGTACAATTATTTCTGTTCAAAGAAAAGTGAAATAAACAAAAATCGTATTGAATGACATTTACGCAATGACAACTTTGCAGTTTGTACCCTAGGATCTCAGAAAAGAGATTAAAGAACACTTATAAAGATCTGTATTATAAAAATCTGTATTAAAGCTGCTAGACTTAATTTCTTTTTAAAAACAAACAATAAGTTTAGATTTACAGAGAAGTTACAAACATAGTACAGAGAGTTCCCATATATCCCACCTAGTTTCCCCTGATGTTAACATCTTGCATAACTATGATATGTTTGCCAGAACTAAGAAATTAACATTAGTACAGTACTATTAAACAAACTTCAGACTTTATTGGAATTTTACCATTTATTTATCTCCTTATGTCCCTTTTCTCTTCCTGGATCTAATCCAGGATATCATAATACATTTAGTCATTAAGTCTCCCCAGTTTCCTGTGGTCTGTGACAGTTTCTCAGTTATTTCTGTTTTTCATAACCTGGATCGCTTGGTTAAGTAAAGTCTGCAAGGTTTCTTCACTGTGAAGTTACTAATTCTCACTTTCCATACTCTATTCTGTGGGAGCACATCACTAAGTCAAGTTCACATTCAAGGGGAGGAAGGATTAAGCTCTATCTCCTGGAGTAGGGAGTATCAACATATAATACTAATTTATTTAATCGTATTAATAGTAGTTGCACTGAAAGGTTGGTTTTTTTCCTAATTGTTGTCTTCAATACATCCTCTTCTAGTAAAACTAGTTTGAGAATATAGTCTTTACAACTGTTAAACTTTATACCACATTGATCAGTTATGCTCTTGAGCTTATCTAAATGGGAATTAATCATCTGGAGCGGTAAGTAAGAAGGAATCTTCCAGGAGTACTGAACCATGGGAGCCCTAGAGGCTGCATCTAGTTTGCTTCTATGCCAATAGCACTTAGCCTGGAACCTAGCAAATAGAGGTCATTGGAGACATCTTCATTTATTGCCATTGGGGTTGGAAGAATCTGGAAAGATGACTGCTCTATCTAATAAAGTTACAAATTTCTCTACATTTTTGACTCTGTTGGGCAAGAGGAAAGGGACTGACATTCATTTGACACTTACCATGCCAAGTACATTTTTAAATTTACTGTTGATAACAGCCTCGTGAGGTAGCTATAACCTGTTTTCTAGAAGAGAAAGACTAAAGCTTAGAAAAGTAAAAGTGTCAATAGAACAGAATTTGGACCCAGGTCTTTGTGACTTCTCAGTTCACTTTTTTTTTTTTACTATGCATATTTCCTTCTTTCTTGAGTCTTATACATTCATTTCCTTGTCGTTATTCCTGTTCCTCTTATCTCCCTTTTAATTTCTTTCTCATAAAATGAAGTATCTTTTAAATTTAGAGGTGATGAAAATGGATTTCATCTATTGCTGGTGGAAGTGTGAGTTGGTATAGTCTTTGGATAAAAATGTATATGTACATGTAATGCTGGTTACTGTATGATTGACCATACGGGTAAAACAAATACTGAATGCAAAGTTGGCTTACATGGAGGTGAATGACCAAATGTGCTACATCCTTAATAGGAACCATTAATGCAGCCATTGGGATTTCTAAATTATATTAAGTGATAAATGATAAAAGTATGTGTATATATACATATCGATATACACTTTTGAAAGATGATTCCACATTTATATATAATAGAATATGTAATGATTCTAGTTTTTCAAAACAATGACAGCATAATCCTGCGTATGTTTTTATATGATTTTATGATTTTAAGAACATGAGTATTTAACGGTTATGTCAGTGAAAAGTAGAAAGGGAAGATGACATGTATTATAGCTCTGTTCCCATTTATATATATAAAATCAGTCTGTGTGTATGTGTGCATGAAAGTACAGTCACCAACTAGGAATCTGGTCGACATTAATTCCTTCTCTGTCACCATCTCATGTAATCAGTCTCAAAGTCCAGTGGTTTTCAAGCATTTCTTAAATGTTTTCCTTACTTTCCATGGTTTCTGTCATTGCTTTAGTTACCATCTTTGCATGGTATCTAAACATCCCTTAACTAGTCTCTTGACTTGGATCTTGTCTACCTCAAATCCTTCCAATTTCTTGTTAAAGTAGATATATCTAGAGGTATCTGACACATAAATCTCTATCTAAAACTCTTCATTACTTATGCTATAAAGTCCAAACCCCTTGCCATGGTCCAAAAGGCCTTGTAAAATTAGGACTTGAGTACTTTTCCTCTCAGGCTCCACCTTTGGCTACCGTAGACTAGCTTTGTTTTGTTTTATTTACAAGATTTTATTAAAATTCCATTTAGTTAACATACCGTGTAATATTAGTTTCAGGAATACAATTTTTTTTATTGTTACTTAAATTTTTTTTTCCAGTGTTCCAAGATTCATTCCCCATTCCCCACACCCAGTGCTCCA
>PITA01016841.1:9498-45337 GCA_004023965.1 Spilogale gracilis
TTTAAAAAAAAAAAAAAAAGAAAATGCTCATAGAGCCAACAGACTTGGTCTAATAGGATAGAGGTACTTAAAACAGATAAAGATAAAACACTTGGCAAAGATTTAACATGTAAATTTATGGTAATATGAATTTTTTTTTTTAAAGATTTTATTTATTTGACAGAGAGAAACACAGCCAGAGAGGGAACACAAGCAGGAGGAGTGAGTGAGGGAGAAGCAGGCTTCCTGCCAAGCAGGCAGCCTGATGTGGGGCTCGATCCCGGCACTTCAGGATCATGACCTGAGCCGAAGGCAGTGGCTTGACCAACTGAGCCACCCAGGTGCCCCAATTTATGGTAATATGAATTTTCTAAAGCTTAGTTTTGAGAAGAAGAAAATTTTGTGTTAAAGTTACCTCAGAGCTGAGTTAGTTAGATAAACTAGAAAACAACATTTTGGGGAAAGGAAATTATTTGAGCAATTCCAGAAAGATGAAGATCCTAACTGTCAGAAGCCCAGTTATTGGGTGGGGAACCCAATTAATTGTTAAATGCTACATGTTAGGTGAATGAAGAGATAAGCCTAGAAGGGTAAGCAAACATAAGCTCACAGGGGGCATTTTATGCTCTGCTAAATAGCATAAATTTTATCCTACAGAGTTTGGGGAATATCTCACAAATTTATGTATTTATGTATTTATGTATTTATGTATTTATTATTTAGCTTTGATCAATTATCTATATTTAAGAGATGGACTAAAAATATCTCTGAAAATAAAGGGAGAAACAACTTCAGGGAAGTATGAGAAGAATCAGGAAAGTTTAATTACATAGCAGCCATTTGCCAGGGAGCTTCAATAATTGTACAAATAACCATTCTTAAAATTTATGTATCACTTTTTAGTTTTATTTTTCTGATGTACCTGCATTTTCTAATAAGCACTTTGGAATATACACTGAGTAGATATTTAAAATTATATTGTTATTATAAAAAATTTTTTTAAAAGATCTTTGCAAAGAAATAAAATCATCTAAGTGTAATGATTCTTCTTAGCCCGTTTTTATATGCTTAGAATGTGAGGATGACTGGCATTCCTAAGTGAATGACTTATATGTCTATTGGTATATGTGAGGAGTGCTGTGTTTTCTAGACATTACACAAATGTATTCTAGTTAGTATGTCTTTGGTAAACAATGATTTGGTAGGACAGCAATGTACATGAAATTCATTTGAATATATAACTTAAATATAATCTCAATTACATTGAACAAAACTACATGGACTCATAGATTATTTTCAAAATAAAAAAGAAAAGGATGATTTTACATTAAAAAAAGTTCATTAAAAAAAACATTCCATCTTGGAAAAATATAGGATATAGGTTTGTAAATATTAGTTTTTAAACATTATATCAAATAATAGAAATGCAACTTTCTGTCACGAATACCTATTAAGAAAAGAGATATTTTCATTTCCTTTGAGCATATTCATTCTCAGAAGTAAAATTGCTGGGGACACCTGATTAGCTCAGTCAGTTAAGCAACTGTCCTTCGCTCAACTCATTATCCCAGAGTCTTGGGATGGAGCCACATGTGGAGCTCCCTGCTCGGCAGGGAGTCTGCTTCTCCCCCTCCCCCAATCATGTGCTCTCTCTCACTCACTCTCCCTCTTTCAAATAAATAAATAAAATCTTAGAAAAAAAGAATAATTTGCTGGATTATATGGTAGATCCATTTTTAATTTTTGAGAAACTCCATATTGCTTTTCATACTAGTTGGACCAATTTACATTCTCAATAATATTGTATAAGGGCTCTTTTCACCACATCTTCGCTGCACCTCTCGTCTCTTGTCTCTTTTTTTTTTTTTTTTTAAGATTTTATTTATTTGACAGAGAGAAACACAGCTAGAGAGGGAACACAAGTAGGAGGAGTGAAAGAGGGAGAAGCAGGCTTCCTGCTGAGCAGGGAGCCAGATGTGGGGCTTGATCTCAGGGCTCTGGGATCATGACCTGAGCTGAAGATAGTTGCTTAACCAACTGAGCCACCTAGGCACCCCACCCTCTTGTCTTCTTAATAATAGTCATTCTAACAGGTATGAGGTAATATTTCATTGTGGTTTTGATTTGCATTTCCCTGAGATGTTGAACATCTTTCAGTTTTCCTACCATTTTAAAGATGAAACTGTTTTTTTGTTATTGAGTTGACTGAAATTTTTTTTTTTAAAGATTTTATTTATTTGACAGAGAGAAACACAGCCAGAGAGGGAACACAAGCAGGGGGAGTGAGAGAAGGAGAAGCAGGTTTCCCGCTGAGCAGGGAGCCCGATGTGGGGCTCGATCCCTGGTCTCTGTGATCATGACCTGAGCCAAAGGCAGTCGCTTAACCAACTGAGCCACCCAGGTGCCCCAACTGAATTCTTTATACATTTTGGATATTAACTCCTTATTTGACTTATGTTTTGCAATTTTTTCCCCATTCTGTAGGTTTTCTTTTTATTTTGTTAATTGTTTCTTTTACTATGCAGAAACTTTTGAGTTTGATGTAGTCCTGTTTGTTGATTTTGTTGTTGTTGATGTTTGTGCTTTTGGAATCATGCCCCTCAAAGTACTGCCAATACCAAAACGAACAAGCTTCTCGTCTATGTTTTCTTCAAAGAATTTTATAGTATCAGGTCTAATTTTTATTTCTTTAATCCATTCTGAGTTGATTTCTGGAAAAGAAATGGGGGTCCACTTTTATTGTTCTGCATGTTTTTCTTCAGTTTTCTTAGCACCATTTATCTAAGAGATAATCTTTTCCATATTGAGTATTCTTGGCTCCCTCGTCAAGAATTATTTGACCGTATGTTCTTGGGTTTAATTCTAGACTATTTTGTTTCGCTGGTCAGTCTATTTTTGTGTTGGTATCATATTATTTTCATTACTATGGCTTTGTAGTATAGTTCAAAATCCAGAAACTGACATCTCCAGGTGGTGGCTATAGCACAAATTTTTGGTTTCTCTTAACAAAGCTGATTCACTGCTAAGGTTGGCATTAAAAAAATACTTAAAAGGAGAGATTATCAGCAGAGTAGGGGAGGGGGAGGTATATGGTTAGCACTTGGAGTTTTGAGTGTGCAAACACTCAGGTAGGGGGATCCTCTGGTGGGAAGATCCCAGATGTCTTTAGTCAGTCTTCTTGTCTCCTGAGGTGGACAGCAAGAGGGACTTTCCTACAGTTTTCTTTGCATGCTTACTTCCCCTTCTTTTCCCTCCCTCAGATTAGTAGAGATTACTATAGTTCTCTTCAGAGAAAGTAGCTGGTCCTTCTACCTGAAGCTCATGTGTTGGGGCAGACTCTTACTGCTTTAACCCCCTACCTCCTCTACCTTTAAGATCATGCTGGATCACTGTCTGTCTGTCTGCTGCCTTCTCTGTCTTTACCACCTCCACCACTGGGGCTCCACTGCCACCCCTCCAAGTCTGCCTCCTGCATGGTCCAATCTACCCCCTTTGGGTAGACAGATGCATGGATCTCTCAAGTTCTGGTGTGCTCTGGGGAGGCATATACATACATATATATACATATATATTTGGTTATGGATGCCCAAATAATCACAAATCATTTGCAAATAATTGCAAATCAAAGAGTAGAAAAAATAGGCACAAGTCACACTGTTATGATGCTGATCTAAACACCACTTTTAAAAGTTGAGATTTAAAATCTAATAAACAATTAGATTGACTTCCTATTAAATATGGCAAATTAAACATGCATTTGCCCAAGTTTCCTCCTAAAAGTTTACTAAATTGACAGTAAAATAAATAATACATCATTAAGTAAAATATAATAAAAGAATGATTTATAGAAGCACAATTTTAGAAGTTGAAAAGAGCATGAATTAGTGGAAACTGGTTTAGCAAATTTGAGAAATAGTACTTGAGTCATAGTAGAAGAAACCCCAAAGTAACACTGCAAAAGCCATAAAAATCTCAGAAATTGGTAGCTCGAAACATGGAGACAGAGTTGGCTTTACAGCAAAAAGATTTGTTGACTTGTTGAGTTATTTTAGAAAATGGATAGATCTTCAGAGTCTTCCTCAACACTAGAGTATCGGTATGGAGCACCCCAGGAACATCTAACTTTGGGAGTACAGTAGTGAAAACAATAGGATTTGTTGTCAACCCAATATTTAATTTTTTTAGAAGCAATACATTCTGATTTAATAAAAATAGATATAAAACAGTCATTTGTTATGGGACAGGACTCATTTCTAATGGGAAAAAGAAAAGTTGGTTTCATCACCATTGAAAGAAACAGAGATTTATTACTTAGGGAGGGAACTTGGTTTTTACATGGCGGGGGTCCATTTTGCCCTCAGGTGGAGCTTGATGAAATGCTAAAGGACAGTCTATGTTATAGTAGATGAACAAACAGCACCATGACAGTTGTGCCTCATCTCTGGAGCCCTCTTACGAACAGCCAGGCTTATATACTTTTAGAAAGGAAAGAGAAGATTTTTTATTTGAATTATATCTTTGAAGATGCTCCCAGATTACTGATTTGAAGCCTTTACTTGATAAGCCTTGCCTAAATACACTAAGCTTCTGTTCAACAATTTAGGGCCTACCCTTTAAACATGAGTGTATAGCCATGAATCCCTAAATATTTGAGGAAAATTCATAAAAATGAGATACTGAGACACACCTTCAGGAAAAATAAGCTTGGTTGACCAGTGACAATGTCCTCAGAGAGATGAGAAAGATATATTGCTGTGAAGAAAAGTACTCAGAGAATAAAATAAGAGTTGTTTGAATTAAACATACTGTAGCAGAATGTTTTTTTTTAATTAATATTTTTTTGGAAAATAAAATTAAAAACATTCTATTAAAAAGGGAGAAAAACGTATGGGGAGTAATAGAAATTGGATTATAAATTTGAGAAACACCTTGGGTCTCTAATACCAAATATCTGAAAATCCAGAAATAAAAACAAAATTAGGTCATGGTGCACACCTGTTTAAGCTGGAGGATAATGAACATTTATAGAATTGCATGTATTCTACTATTCTACTATCACCTTGTTGTAAATTTCCCTCAATAATTTCTCTTTCTATCTAAATAATTTAATTATAATAATAATTTTAATTACAAATAATTTCTAATTATCTTGGTTATATGACTGTTTGTGACCTCTATGCACGGTAGTACTTCAATGGTTATGAATTAGAAACCTCACCATCACCATTTATTCCTCCCCTTTTTTATACATAATATTCATTGAAACTTACCAAATCCTTCCATTTTTGCTGACTGCTACATATCACTCAACTCTATCTTCTTTTCCATTACTTTGATGTTTAAGATTTGTTTATATCCTACTTTATTGTAGGGGACTGCAGAAATATACAATCTAATGTGAAATTTTTAAAATAAAAATCTCAAAGATTTTTTTACTGTTTAAATTCTTTGATTTCATCGGATGAATCAGGACTGTTTCCTTTCTGCCTCCTTCTCCAGGAAACGGTTAGGTGGGAGGGTTTCCTCTTGATAAAAGCCGGTAGAAAAGATCAGATTGAGGGGCGCCTGAGTGTCTCAGAGGGTTAAGCCTCTGCCTTTGTTTTGGGTCATGATCTCATGGTCCTGGGATCGAGTCCCACATAGGGCTATTTGCTCAGTGGGAAACTCGCTTCCCCCTCTTTCTCTGCCTGTCTCTCTGCCTATTTGTGATCTCCCTGTCTGTCAAATAAATAAATAAAATCCTTTTAAAAAATCTCAGGTTGAGATTAATATTTTAGAAATAAAGCTTCACAGTATTTTATTCATTTTTTCACACAAAATTACTTATGCTTAGAGCTGAGTAGAAGCAACAAAAATCTATATCTGGAAGTTAGGGAAAATGACTTTTCAAAAGTGCATGTATGCTATTGTTGGGACCTCCTGGAGCCCGCTAGTTTGTGGCCATTAGTGGAAATCGGCTGGGGTGGCCTCGGGCTACTCCAGAATACTTCCCCAAAGGTGACCTAGCTGAATCTTCCCGGCCTCGGCTCTTAGCACGCAGGCAGACTGGCGAACTTAGCCCCACGCAGCAGTCCCACCGGAAATCTGCCTAAGGCCTTAGTGATAGCCCCTAATGAGCTCCTATTGCCCCCTCCTACTTCTTTTACTCCCTCCTTTCCTCTCTGTATAACTGTGTCTCTAATACAATAAAGCTGAGATCGCTGCGCCTTCACGGCTGACTCCACTCCCGGCTCCGTGTGGTTTCTTTCCCGGTTTCAAGGGGGTGGCCGGGCCATCGACACTTACCATCTCGCTCAGCCCCCGGAGGGTAACAGGCTGGTCCAGTTATCCCTCCCCCATACCAGTGTTACGGAGAGAGCAACATGCTATTGTTCTACAATGAAGGAAGGGTTAGGATAAATGCAGAAGAAATTTTATTCAGGATATAGTGAGAATGAGGTTTCTTGTTGACTCCTCCCTAAACAAAGATTCATCTGACTTCAAGAGAGGAGCAACAGCGCAGGGCTTTTGAAATCAAGTAGAGTTGGCATGTAGAAATGCCCTTTGAAGGATCAATACCCCAACTGGTAATGAAAAGTAGAGTCTATTTCAAGAAGTGCAATACCAAAACTCATAGATTAGGAGTTCTATTATACTAAACTTTCAAACTCAAACAGAAAGTTTGAGAAGGGCTAAAGAATTCATAAAAGAACAAGAGAGAGTCGATGGTCTTTAATAAATCACTCTGTGACTTTTTCCACCACCAGTGAAGTTCCTATTACAAAGACTAAATTAAGATCTAGGTCTCATAGCTTATTTTGAAGATGTTTCCAGGGGAAGACACAGAGGCAGTAATTTTTTTTTTTTTTTTAAAGAAACAACATCAGAAAATACTTACTCTAAAAGCTTGAAAATATTCCTGGATAAAACAGTCCTTGAGGCAAGAAAAATCAAACAAAAATCTGTTTTGAGCTTTGATGAATCTTGATCTTTTAAAATTTTATTTTTTAAACTTGAACAAGATTTTGTGAAGTATGCACTGTATTTTTATCTAGCAATATATTTTATGCTTATACCTGCCACCTTACTTTTACATTAATTTTAATTATATAATTCTCATATTAATCTGGTAAGATACTTAGTTTTGTTATTATTTTTCTGAGTCTGGATTTCCTTTTCACACTATGGACTATTTCCCTTATTCAGTTCTTTTTTTTTTTTTTTTTAAGATTTTATTTATTTGATAGAGAGAAACACAGCCAGAGAGGGAACACAAACAGAGGGAGTGAGAGAGGGAGAGGCAGGCTTCCTGATGAGCAGGGACCCCGATGTGGGACTGGATCCCCGGTCTCCAGGATCATGACCTGAGCCGAAGGCAGTCGCTTAACCAATGAGCCACCCAGGTGCCCTTCCCTTATTCAGTTCTAATACATTTCTCCTACAAGTTTTTCCATTAGTTTCTAAATATGATAAAACATTCCAATCAGCTAGGTATTATCATAGGATTATGGAGGATATGGGGGTTCAGTATAAATGTCAGTATCCAAGCTTGCTCAAGAAAGAAATAAAATCCCCCTTTTAATTTATATTTTTGGATTATATGATTGTATTCTTTAAAAATACTTTTAAAAGCAGTTTTCCATTCCATTCTCAGGAGGAATGAAAACACACACATGCACACATGTACATACACAAAACATATATATGTTTTAAGTTTACAAAAAGATAATTTAAAAGTAATCATTGATAGAAACTATATCTATGGCTATTGTACATATAACACTTGCCTAAGAATCCCTTTAATTTGGTGTAAAAATGTCAACTAGCAAGCCAATGGCTATTTCTCAGATCCATGGATTCAAGTTGAAGAGATAATCTCATTTTTAATTTTTGCACACCAAACTGGTTTGTGATGAGAAGTATATAAATTTATCAAATTTTTGAAATTTGTGGCTGTACATAAAGTTGTTATTGTGGTCTTGGCATGTTTATTTTCTGCCCATAAGTTTCTGACTACAAATTTCATGAAAGTGCTATTTGTTCTTTAATAATTGATTTTCAAATAGTTTTGCACCTCTATCTAGTATTCTGATCTTAGTCCAAGTTCTTTATCTCTCCCTGTGGCTCAACTTCTCCTATAAAATTAAGAAATAGAAACAAATTGTTAAACAAATAGAAACACCTCTTCCATCTCTAGCTTCTAGATTCCATATCCAAATTATTGGTCATCCAAAAATATGTTATAGTAACATGCACAAAAGCTCTTATTTTCTAAATACTTACCTGTCACAGATACTGGGATAAGCTCTTTGTATTATCTTATTTAAGCTTGATAACAAATGTACAAGCTATGACACAAATTAGATAGTTAAGGTGGGGAGAAAGACTAAGAAGCAGGTCCAGTGGCATATATAATACAAGATATGGAATATCTGTGTTTGTTGCCAAGACCAAGCTCTTTTATACTATCCTATACTGAAATTATCACTCCTGTTCTGTGGACAAATTGTGCCTCAAAATTTAAAGTTAAAAATCAAAAGTCTACCTTCATTATCCTGGGGGTGGCAATATAAGACCCCTGTTTCTTTTTCTTTCTCTTTCTCCTTCTCCTTCTCCTTCTCTTCTCTTCTCTTCTCTTCTCTTCTCTTCTCTTCTCTTCTCTTCTCTTCTCTTCTCTTCTCTTCTCTTCTCTTCTCTTCTCTTCTCTTCTCTTCTCCTCTCCTCTCCTCTCCTCTCCTCTCCTCTCCTCTCCTCTCCTCTCCTCTCTTTTCTTTTCTTATTTTTTTTTTCTTTGCATTTTCTATATCCAGTATTGCAAGATTCTCAGCCCAAGTACCTGGCCCCTAACAATACTGAGGACAATGGTGACTAGCTAGCTAAAGACATCCAGGAAATTTTCTGATTCCAGACCCAATACTTCCCGTCTCCATTATGTGGGAGGCTGAAAGCCTGCTTGGAATCAGTCACCACAGCCATCACACCAACTCCTTTTTTTATACTGTTTCTTTGGCATGAGAAGTCACCAATATCTAAGTAATAAAATTCCCCTTCTGATTCAACCGTGAATATTATATCTTTCAGAGGAAACAATCTCTTCAGGCGGACACAAAGTGTCAGCCAGAGGAATAAAAAATTATTTCTTTGGGACTTTAAGTTTATTTGTAGCAACCACTCCTACATCATTCCAAGACCTATGTACTCTGACTACAGGAGATAAGGTTCATATACTGTAGTCACCGCTTCAACGTTTAGGGCATATTTTGTAAAACAGTACAACAGGTTTTCAGGGTATTGCCTCCCACATGGTAACACAAATAAGTGTTAGCAAGTATTTTTCAAAATGATAATGACTTACTCGATTGAGCAATTCTAGACTGGTTCAGAGAACACCCAAGTTACACCTGGATTGGTAGTGCTGCTGCTGTTCAAGCTTCCTCATATTTTGATGCCATTTGGCACTCATGGTACAGGTAGAGCTTAGGTATGCAACAGGAGGTAAAATATGTGCTCCATGAAACCATCAGTTTGTCATATTCTACAGCAAAGCTCAGTCTGGCCATAAGACTTCTGACAAGCGTTCTCTCTGAAGTGTTAAAGGACAGTCATTGATAGAGTGAGGGAACCACATCATTGCAGTGCCTCCTGCCCTCTACCTAACTAGATTCTCTTGCCAGTTTCGATAAAGGCATTCCACCCAATTTATATTCAGTGTAGATGAAAGAGCAAATCAAATGATATTTCAGGTACGTGATAGCAATCTTCTACCCATCACACACAGACAGCTGTCTTATCAATGTGTCATCTTGATCCATAGCCACACAAGATATAGGTGACTGGATGTTCAGCAATTTCCACCTGGTGCCAATCAAAAGTAATCTCTCTCTTGGGTTATCAGAAAAAGAAGTAACTTAGTAAATATAGCCCAGAAATTGTGAATCAAATAGTAGGCCTAACTTGCTACCTATCAATTGAGCGATCAGGGGATTCTGTGTCAAATTTTTTCTCCAAATTATCTAGATTCAGTCTTTAGACAGAGCCCATAAATCTTCAGGAGTCCTCTTTCCCTTCTATCAGCACCAGTAGTGTATCAGCAACAGATTGAAAGAAATAGTGTAGACTATTATTTTCTTGCTCTGGGACACTCTCATTGGAGGAAAAAAAAAAAGTACCGAATTCCTTTCATTACCTAGGTGGTTATAACCTACTTTTCTCACCCTTCCCGTTCACCACAGTCTCTTTCCTTGTTCATTTATTACCTGTTTTAACTTGTATGCTTCATTCTCTGGTAGCATTTGCTGGCTTAGAAATTAAGTACTGTTTCATCAGGGCTGAAGAAGATACTGGAGGATGTGACAGAAAAATATTTACAGATCAGATCCTGCCACTTGGTAACCTGGCCATATTCAAATTTAACTGCAGGGAGATGTTATAATATTCTCTGATCATCCCCTAGAAATGCATGCTTCAAATTCAGTGGTATGATATGATACCCTGTGGATTGATATCTCTCTTTCTCTAATGGTAATGGATCAAGTGAGATGAAAAAAAAAATTGGAAGATGAAAATGTTATAAAGTTGTGTGGTTGTAGCATTCCTCACCTTCTCATTCCTAAATGCTGAAAACATTTTCAGTGGAATCTTTCCTATACTGCCTCTCATTTGTGAAAACATTCATTTAGTCAGTTTAGGTAGCCTTTCAAGCCCTTTATACCACTTATTTTAAATAACAAATATTTAGTTGTCCATTTCATTTCAGTGAGACCAATGGGACCAATGTTCTGAGGGTGATAAAGATTGTGATGTTTTTACATGATATGTTTCTTGCCTACACATACTCCTTGCCTTTGTACAATAGTAATAATAAAGTGCATAATTTGATATTAGGAAATACATGCATGTGAGCAAATTGATAGACTATTTGCAGCTTCAATCCTTTATGCTCACTGTGGTTAGTTCTGTTATAAAATAAGGAAAACCTCAAATAGAGTAGAAGATAAGCCACAGATAAAACATTTGAAACTTATGTATCTGATAAAGGTCTTTTATACAGAATATATAAAAGATTATAAATATCAATAATAATTTTTTATACTAGTAAAGTTTTTAAACACACACTTCACCAAAGAAGATACAAAAATGATAAACTCATAAAAATGACATTAAAGAAATAGAAATTAATTTGTATAACTTGATTCCTAAAAAATAATGGAGACAATTTTTATGCACAAAAATATGGTCTACCTTAGGAAGTACTTTGTGTGCATTTGAAATGAGTGTGTATTCTGCTATTATTTGTTGCCTTATCCTAACACCTCCTTTAAGTCAAGTAAGCTGTGTGTGTCTTTCAGATATTCTATACCATTATGGTTTTTTCTACTTATCAATTATTAAGAGAGGCACCTTAACATCTCTGAATGCAGTTGTGTATTTGTTTATTTTTATTTTTGGTTTTGATCAATTTTTGCTCCGTTTATTTTGAAGTTATGTTATTAGATGCAAACACATTTAGGATTATTATATTCTTTTGAGGAGTTGATTTCTTTGCTATTACAAAATGTCATTCTTTATGACTGGTAACACCTTTGCTCTGAAACCTGCTTTTGATTTTCTGAATTGTTTTTTATGCTCTCAATATTATTGATTTTTACTCTAGCATTCATTAGTTTCTTGCTTCTGCTCCCTTTGAGTTTAATTTACTCTTCCTCCTCTGGTTTCTTAAGGGAAAGCACAACTTATTTATTGTTAGTTTTTTTCTTTTTCTAATGTAAGTCTTTCCTGCTATAAATTTCCCTCTAAGCATTCCTTTAGCTGTACTTCACTATATAGCATATGTATATTTCAATTAGTTCAAAATATATTATTTTGTTGGAAGCTTCCTCTGTGACCCATGATTTACTTAGAAACATGCTTGCTGAATCAGTTATTAAGGGTTTGTTTCAATCTATCTTTCTGTTATTGATTTCTAGTTTTTTTTATTTTGTATGGTTTTATGTCCAGTCATTTTGAATGTGTTAATGTTTGCTTCATAGCTCAGTACCGGCTCCATCTGGTGCATCGAGCAGTTGTTCCATGTGCACCCAAGAATAATCTGTATTTTGGTGTCGAGTGGCATGTTTCCTAATAGCAATTAGGGCTACCTGGTTGACAGTGCAGTTCGTGTTATTTATATCTTTAGAGATTTTCTGCTTTTTTATTCTATCAGTTACTGAGAAAAGAGTGTAAAATTTCCAAGTATAATTGTGGATTTGTCCATTTCTACTTTTAGAGTTGCCCATTTTTGTCTCATGTATATTGTTGCTTTGTTTTTAGGAACATAAATATTTACGGTTGTTATGCTTATTTTTGTTGGATATTTGACCCTTTAATCACTATGCAATGCCTCTCTTTATTCATATTAATATATTTTTGTTTTGAGATCTATTTTGTATGAAATTATAGTATCTCCCGCTCTCTTTTGGTTAGAGTTTGCACACTACACCTTGTCTGTCCTTTTACTTTTAACTTGTCTATGTCACTATGTTTAGAAAAGGTTCGTGTAGATGGCAAATTCAGGTTTTGCTTTCTTCTTGAATCTGACAAACTCTTTCTCTTAACTTGCACTTTTAGATCATTCACATTTAAGGTGATTTTTAATATATTTAAATTGAAATTTATCATGTTGCTGGCTGTTTTATTTATCTATTTATTTATTATTGTTTTGCTGGCTGTTTTAAATTTTTTCCACATACTAATTTCTTTTTTATTCCTTTATTTCCTTTTCCTTCTTTGGTTTTAATTGGACATTTAAAATTATATTTTATCTTTTCTATCAAAAATTGAAAAAAATAGTGGTTGCCATAGTGATTATAATATAAACATTTTAAAAATATTTGAGTACACATTCATATAATATTATAATGTTTCAAATATGGCATAAGGACTATGAAACAGCAAATTACCAATTCTTCACTCCCAGTCCCTGACCCATGCATTTTGTTTTTACTTATGCTATAAATACATTATAAATTTGTTTTAAACAGTGACTGCCATTCCCTTCTCTCAGCTGCAATAATTTTCCACCAGTTTATAGTTACTATTTCTCAGAAAACAAAAGGTTTTTTTTTTTCCGTAAAAGAGATGAAAGAAATAGTTCCTCATGGAGTTCAGAAGTGGCTGCCATTCTTCCCCACCAGCCCTCAGGAGGGTAAATTTCCTCTCTGTGGATGTCCAATAAGGTTCCTGGAGAAAAATCCTGCATCAGGCTGTGAATCCCTTTATGTCTGCAGTCTAGGGGCTTGATATTCTCATGCTTGACTCACACTTTATTGAAAAAGCCTGTTGAATAATCTTATTGGGTTATATAGGTGAGTTAGCCTCCCTTATCTCCTTCCATCTTCCCATCTACCTCCCATCATGTTAATCAAATGTTGGGTCACAGGTTTTTCCCTTTATGCATGCTTATTTCCTTATTTTCAGGTTAGTTGTTTGATCTGACACCTTATTTCTCTAACAGATTTAAGACAATCATTAATTTACAATTTGCTCAGATTTTTTCTTGTTTTAATTGTATCAACATTCTTTCCAGTTTTCTAAGGCTCCAATCTAAAACTGCAAGTCCCTTTCTGGAAAAAAAAATGTATCATTACATATACTTGTATGTAATATTTTAAAATATATTTAATATCACATAGCAAAGTGATAAAAATTAACTATTTTCATCTAGATAAGATTCATTTAAAATGCTTAAATTTAGGTAGTAAAAGGAAAATTATCCTTTCAATGCTATCCCATTTCTGTTAGTAAATATTTCTTAATGTGTATGTATTCCATAATTATTAATGCTCAAACTTGAAAATTCTTATTGAGAACCTGTAGTGAAATATGGTTATCTTTCTTGAGTTATAATATATTCATCCACATTTTATTTACAGGAAACTTTCAGGATGTAATCTTGCCTGTTTAAGTTTGTTTTAGATTAAAACTTGGCTTATGGCTCTAAGTTTTTATGCACATTTTGTTTACAAATTATTTAAAATCATATGTCTGACTTTGATTTAGAGATCAGTAAAATGAAACCTCATGGCTTTGATTGATTTTTAGTATTCTCTAGATAAGTCCTGGTTTGGGAAAAACACAATTTTGTGAGTATTTAGATTTTAATGTTGGTATATTGAAGTAAAAGTGCCTCTAAAATCTGTTCATACTTTTAAATATCAAAATTTATTGCTGAGTATATGCAGTGGATAATTTTATTTTTTTCTCTCAAGTCAGCATTGGCAGCATATTAGAATCTTGTGATGGCATCATTAACCAGATTATTTTCTCAGGTTCACATTTTGACTATTCTTAAATACACTAACTTCAAATGAAATATTTAAATATATGGACACAGGGATATATTGAATGAATTAAAAAAAAACTTATAACAGTCTAACAGCATAAATCTTATGTGTTAAAAATAAAACACATTCGTATATCATATATAATCTGATTTTTAAGCGGAATATAATATGCTATTATAGAGATGCACTTTCTTCTACAGTGTTGTAGAAGCCATATCTACATGATTTTCTGAGAAACTTACATTTACATTGGCAGAAAAAAAACCAACTTCTTGCCTTTCCTTATAATTTGGAATGACTCTCCCATAAATGTTTTCTCCACAGTATCATATTCTTGGCCATTTTTTATACTTCTATGTCTGCTTCAGGTGGGTCTGTGGCTACAGGAGGAAAACAGGGCACATCAATCTCCAGCAGCCAACACAGTGGTGGTCAGGAGAAAACTTCACAAGCTCTTTAGTATCATTGGTTTGCTACATCAAGGTTTGCCCCAACAATGAGGTAGCATAAATATAACTTGTAAATAAAGTGACAATATGTCTTTTTGTTTCTATTTTGAACCATTTATTTTCAGATCTAATAGAAAATTATATTGATTTTTCATTTAAGTGTTAGGTTTATTTTCTTTGTGCATAACAAAACAAAATGATGTTTCCTTATATTGAGTTTACTGTAATAACACATGGGGATATACTGATGTAATGAAACATGGGGTGATCATGGGAATATACCTGAGGTATGGGGAATCATATTATATTACTAAGATAGCCAATTGTCAAATCCTCCCAAGTTCTTGATAGCAACCAATCTATAACTGGCTCCCATTTTTTAAATTTCTCTTAAAAACCACTGTAGAAAGCTAATCTTTTAAGAAGATTCCTTTTTTTTGAAAGTTTTTATTTTAATTCTGGTTAGTTAACATAGAGTGTTATATTAATTTCAGATGTACAATATAGTGATTCAACACTTCCGTACATCACCCAGTGTTCATCAGAACAGGTACGCTCCTTAATCCCCACCACCTATTTCATCCCTCCACCTCTTTCCCCTCTGGTGACCATCAGTTTGTTTTCTATAATTAAGAGCCTTTTGCTTGGTTTTATCTCTCTCTCTCTCTTTTCTTTTGCTCATTTGTTTCTTTCTTAAATTCCACAGATGACTAAAATTATGGTATTTGTTCTTCTCTGACTGACTTACTTTGCTTAGTTAGGAATTAGGAATACTCTCTAACTCCACCTATGTCCTTGTAAATAGCAAGATTCTATTCTTTTTTATGGCTGAATAATATCAATTGTCTATATATACCACTTCTTCTTTATCCGTTCTTCAATCAATCAACACAAGCTGTTTAGACATCTTGGCTAGTATATATAATAAGTGATAAACATAGGAGGGCATGTATCCCTTTGAATTAGTTATTTTGTGTTCTTTGGATAAATACCCAAAAGTAAGATTGCTGGATTATAGGGTAGTTTCTATTTTAAAATTTTTGAGGATCCTCCATAAACGGTTTTCCACAGTGGCTGCACTAGTTTGCATTCCCACAAACCATGCACAACAGTTCCTTTTCCTCCACATTTCCTCCAATATATGTTGTGTCTTGTGTTGTTGATTTTAGCCATTCTGATAGGTGTGAGGTGATATCACATTGTAGAGTTGATTTGAATTTTCCTGATGATGAGTGATGTTGAGCATTTTTCATGTGTCTATTGACCATCTGGATGCCTTCTTTGGAGAAATGTCTGTTCATGTTTTCTGTGCATTTTTAATTGAATTATTTGGTTTTGGGGGGTGTTGAGTTTGATAATTTTATAGATTATGGATACCAATCCTTTATCATGTCACTTGCAAATTAAGAAGATTCATCTTGTTCCTCTAAGTGCATTACTCCTAAAGTTCTCTTTAAGTTCTATCTCCTTTACTTCAGTAAGCTAAATAAATCTAATTTTTTACTTCATCTAGGTAAAGGGTGTTCTTGATGGTCCTTATTGGTGAGCTTTCATAATCCTGGAACTTCAACTGAGATTTTGTTAAAATCATTTTTTGACATAAATTAATACCTGTAATTTAGAAGTAGTGTGACCACCTTATGTCTAAAACTACTAGAGGCAAACTTGCCCATAATAGTAAGGGAAGTTAATGCTAAATCTGTGCTCCAAGTATTTCATTGAACTGTTCAAGATTCTTTGTGTTTCCTCCTCAAGGTTCAAGGACCCAGAAATCTTTGCTTATCTGATCTGTTTCTTGATGAAAAGCTGACAAATCATTGATTGGCCATTAACCATTCTTTCTGCTTGTTTGTTTGTTTTGATACTGTCATATTTATTAAAGGAAGTTCAAGGCAACTATAGGTCTGAAAAATGTCTTTCCAACTCAATTCAAAGAGCAAAAGCTCTTAGACATTATCTTCTTTAGGACAAATTCTCCTCATGTCATTAACACAAAGTATCAACCCTTTCATGGGTCTTGTTTATGTATACAAAGTTGGCTTTTGGAGATATTTTCTCTCTTGGGGTGCTGGGTGGCCCAGTCTGTTAAGTTGCCAACTGCAGATTTCTATTCAAGTCATGATCCCAGGGTCATGGAATGGAGCCCTGCACCGGGCTCATATTTAGCCCAAATTTTGCTTGTCCCTCTTCTTTCGTTTCTCCCTCAGCACATGCTTTTTCTCTCTTTATAAAAAAAAATAAAAAATAAAAATAAAAATAAAAATCTTTAAAAAAGGAAATAAAGGTATTTTTTCTCCACAAATTCCACTTTCTAAGAGACTCTTGCAGAAGCAGTCTGACCTTGAATTTGAGAATCAAAGATATGCACAAGAAATACTTTTACTTTTGACTGATTTTCAGCCATCCTGCAATGGACGGTCTGCTGGTAAATCTGTTACCTCCTGGCACTTGTTCTGTATTATCCTCCTATTTATTTTTCCAAAGGGTAGGACTAGGCCAAGGATATTTTAAAATGGTTGCAATCACTTTGGAGAACTTTAAATATAACCAAAATTGTATATTTGAAATGCACTCATTCAAAGAAAAAAAGTTAGACCCTCTAGGGGAAAAAAATGGACCATAACCCTGAGCAAAAAAGTACTTCCAGTGGAATCATTACATTGTTTTCATTGGAACCAAGTTCATCGGGAATTAAAGCAGATACTGATGCAAACCTGTTTCTGTCCCCATGTTAGCAAGAATGATTCAATTCAACAGAGGGAAACTTTCTACCTCAAGAGACCACAAATAAGTAGGAATTAGTATGCAAGTTCAGAAATAGTTTGTTTTAATTTAGCAAAAAGAAGATGATACTTTTTCTTTCTTGCCCAGAGCTATGTGAACTCTTTTGTACTTTGTCTTAGTATTGTCTCCAGAGATGTTTGTCATCTTAAAATACTGCAAATTTATAATGTTGATCTATTGTGTTACTGACATTATACTCATGCTACTGAGCAGAAAGTAGAAGCACCCTTTATTCCTAGATAAGACACATATATGCCAGAGAATGCAAGATAAATCTTGTGATTATTGGAGGACCTGGTTTGGGGCATGCAGAGATATCCCCTTTGCTTTGAAGGGAGAGACAACATACTGTACATTACACTCCTCACCGTGAAAATAGAATAAAAAAATACATTGTGACCTTTGTGGGTTTCAGAGGTAACATGTATCATATGTGCTTTAACCTCTTTGTTGGTAATTCTTAGGGCTGCCAGTTTCAAGTGGTATCTAGAGCAAAATATGGCTTTGCATCACTAGCTCAGGTGCTATCCTTGTAACTTCGACTTTACCACCTAGCAGACCAATGGAATCAGAAGTGGATCTTGCAGACAAAGATGATGCACAGAATCTGAGGGAAGGCCCACAAAGCTGGGAAATCTCAACTGAGACTATTAAGATTTTGGAGAAATATATGCTACTATCTGCTGAAAATCTTTGAAAAGTAGTTCTGGGATTGCTGCCAGACCCTGGTAGAGACTAAAACCTTGACCAGTGACCAGTGAAATATAATACTGGACTTGCACAAAATTATTACATCACAAAAAGGAAATAGTATATTCCAGACCAGGTCATGTTGCTAAAAATCTTCATAAAATGTGGTCTTACAATTTTATTGCTTCTCCCTCAGTCCCTACCAATGCTTTTTGGTGAAACTGCTGTCATTATTTAATAAAGGAAAAAGTGCAGGTTGAGTCATGTTTGCATCTGTGGGATATGCCACAGCCAATCAAGATGAATGGCATTTATACTATAACCTCCCTCAAGAGTGACCTTCAAGACAGTGATAAAACGGAATCCTTTCTGTGGGTAGTCTTTAGGCAATGCCTCTCATTGCTTACTTCATATGACTTGAGGTATGGTTCTATAGGTAGTATCTAAGGGATTAAGTTGCTCCCAGACTTGGAAAGAACAAAATTTGAGTAAATGGTGACAAGATTATATAGTTGGGTCTTTCAGAATGTACAGAATATAAAGATTTTTCTATCGTCCTTAAATGTCCACCAAACAACATCCATAAAGAAAAACATTCTTATTATATATATGTATACATATATATAAATACTGATCAGACTTTTTCTCAGCTATCCCTGTGTTTACTCAGAAAACATGCATGAAGTATCCATGTAAAAGTGGTAGCATGGTTTCAACTACCTGTTTTTCCCCAGATCATGACTAATCCGGCTATCTCACCAATAAATGCTAATATCATACTATTTCTTGGTCAATCTATCTTAGATATTTTTTCCTCTCCACTTCTTAGATAACTACCTGGTGCAAGATAAATTTTATTATACTACTCCTATAATGAAGTAGGCAAACTTCTATTCTCATAGAGTTGGCCATATACTTCAGATATGGATTTGTATTCCCTGACCAGAATATTCTGCCGGCTCCATTATTAATAAATTCATAGAATGCATCATTCAGCATTGTGGTATTGTGCATACATTGTCTCTGTCCAAGGAACAAAGTTGATTTTACTAGGCAATACAATCTGTCACTGAGCCATTTTGTGTCCCTCATGTCATTGAACCAACAGGCTTCAGGGGGAGGTGGTCACTAAATTGTTTTGAAAGATAAATCCCTCATGCAGAGCCTGGTGGTGGGTACTGGGGACACCTAAAGCGTGGAGCACTGGGTGTGGGGAATGGGGAATGAATCTTGAAACACTGGAAAAAAAAAATTTTTAGTAACAATAAAAAAATAAATAAATAAATAAATAAAATAAAACTATCTCCCCATTAAAAAAAAAAAAAAGAAAGATAAATCCCAGTTACAAGTGGTCAATTTGGTTGCTGCCCTACAATAATTATAAAGAGTACTATATTTGGAAAGAAGATGATTAATTGGTATGCTTTTATTTTTAATATATTTTTCAAATGTACAGGGGAATAGCAAATTAATAACCGGACTGGGTTGAAGGACTCAGATTCTAAAGTATATAGACTTGGACTAAAAGCCCTGTGCAGCTGAGAGGTTGGCAGAAGGTGAAGGGAACATAGAACACACAGTGAAAGAAGACAGCTAGGGTAAAGTCTCTTAAACCTCGAGACCAGTACTTTAACTTTCTTTGTCTTTCAAATCAGTTTTTTCCTCTACTTCTCCCCTTTAAATTATATTAAGAACACCAGTGATAGCAAGTATTTTAGGTTTAGAAGGTATATAAGTGACTGTCTTTATGTCCTTATATGCCTTAAATGCCCATTTATAAGATGGATGATGGAGTGTGTGTGTGTTAGGACAACTGGGTGAAGGCAATATTTTCTCTTTTTATTTTTTATTAAGATCTTATTCATTTATCTGAGAGAGAGAGAGAGAGAGAGAACATGAGCATGGGGAGATGGGGAGGGGACTGGGATGAAAGCAGAGAGAAAGGGAGAAGCAGACTGCCTCCTGAGCAGGGAGCCCCATGTGAGCATTGATCCCAGGACCTGGAGGTCATGACTTGAGCCAAAGTGAGATGCATAACCACTGAGCCACACAGATATCTCTGGGTGAAGGCAATGTTAATGGACTGTGATGGATCCTTTTACTTGTTTTTATTACCCCTGTTCTCTAGTTTAAGAGGTTGGCTTGTATGGCTTACAAAAATATCTCCTATATCTTCTGGCTTCCAGTTAACTTAGGCCAATGGGAAATGCGGGTAAGAAATAAAAGTGAGGAGAGTAGGATCAGGAATCTATTCCCCTGGTTCTTTCCCTATGAGATTAGCAGGGACTCACCATTCCCTTTTATATAATTTCACTGATTCTCTCAAGGAAATCTATTCTATACAAGTCACTCTGATTCGAATAATCATTCTCTCCACTTACACCTCTAGGCCTTGGATGAGAAAAGCTTTGCTTCTCTTAACCCTGGTTTGTTCTATTATACCATCTGGTTACCTTCCAGATCGTTTGAAACACCTTTGAAAGATCCTTTGTACAGAAAACCTCTTCTCAGTTTCTAATTTGAATGTCCCATATAATTCTAGATGGGACCTAGGGGTTGAAAGAGTTGCTTATTTTGAAATGCAGTAGTAATTTATTACATTGATAACTAGTCTTAAAATTACATTTATGAAATTGGAGATAATTGTCGCCGCCGCTGGAGGAGCCAGCCTCGGCGGAGTTGTGGGTCCCAAACCACAGGCGAAATAATGGCACGGACACGGAAATCTAATGCAAGCTGATGGACCCAAGGTCAGTCAGGAGAGACCTATGAAGCAGGCTCAGGCTCACGCTCTCACTTTCTAGCTTTGGCTTTCTAGCTCTAGCTCTCTAGCTCTGGCTTTGACCCTCTTGCTCGGCTTCTCTCTCCTCTTCTGTCTCTCTACTCTTTTTCTGCTTCTATTTCCACTGCTTTCTTTGCTTCTCTGTTTCTGTCTCTCTTTGCAGGCTCTCTTGCTGTTTGCCAGCTCTCTTGCTGCCTCTCCTCTAAGGCTTTCTTGCCCTTTCTTGCTGTTTCTCCTGGAAGCCTCTCCTGCTGCCTCTGCCTTTGTCTCTCTTGACTGACAGGGGCCCCAGTCTTTTATTAGTTAAAAGTGAGGAAGTTGGGTGGTGCAGTTAAATCTTTAACTGCTTTTGCACCCACCCTAGAGACAGGATTAGTATTGTTACTGCAGGGTACAGAGTGATTGCTTAAACTCACAGAAGTTGAGACCATTGAGGCACAGGGATCAAGAAATACAGATAAGAGATACAGAGATATGATTACCGGAAGGAGGACTGAATGGAACTATATGTCTTGAATAAGCACACAAAGGACGTATTGCCCTGACCCACAGGGTATGTGGCTTTCTGGATTCTAGGGGGGGGGAAGCCCAGAGGGGCTTTCATTCACATTCACAGGTACCTCCATAGTTTTCCGGTGGCTTGGGCATGGCAGGAGGGGCGGATCAAACAATGTCCAGGACAGATAATCATTTAAATAAACTATAGGGATCCACTATTATAAAAAGATCTTCAAGGGCTACAATGTCCAACAAAAATAGAACATATTCAGGCACCTGAATGGCTCAGTTGTTAGGCATCTGCCTTCGGCTGAGGTCATGGTCCCGGAATCCTGGGATTGAGCCCCGCATTGGACTCCCTGCTTGGTGGGAAGCCTACTTCTCCCTCTCCCACTTCCCCTCCTTGTGTTCCCTCTCTTGCTGTGTCTCTCTGTCAAATAAATTAAAAAAAAATCATTTTTTAAAAAATAGAACATATTACTTTGGGGGTATGCTATAGAAATAACAGGAAAGTCTAACAAGGGAGATTTGCTAAGAAAGAGAAAAAAGAATGGTAATAAACATAGGGACAGAATTTACAAAGACCTTGATGAAAGGAATATCTTATTCTCTATGGAACAGACAAGGCAGAATGTGGTATTCATGGCATATCACAGTAACAAGAGGGAGGAATAAATCACACATATGTAAAATAAGAATAATATAAGCTATTAATTCACATGTAATGCATATGATTAGGTCAAATTGATTTCTTATGTAATGTTAAAAACAAATAAAGATGCTACATATGAGTTGTTAGAATTAGATACATTTATGCTTCAATGTATAATCATAAAAGAAAGATTAGGAACATATTAAAAAAACTCATGGTCCACGATCTCAAATTCTCATCTCTGGGTAGAAATATATAAATAATTAGGGTAATAATAAAATTTAAGCAAAAATGATGCAAAGACAACTGCAGGTAAATGGTTACTCCTGGAGTAGCAGTTAATGAAAGTAACAAAAACAAAACCAAACTCCTCATGTGACTACAAAAAGCAGAAGTTGCTTGTGAGAGAGTTTAAATAAAAAGATTAGGATTGTGACCAAAATGCAGGTGCTTTTGGGATAGTTCATGATCACACAATCTTAGAGAATTGTTAAGGGTTGATATTTGCTAAGACCCTAAATTTATCTTAGCAAGGAGTCTTCGATCAGAATGAGGTAGTGAAAAGCAACATTTATATTTGTCATCACATTAAGGAATATTTTTAACTTACAGAGCTTTATTTAAACCTTGTACACTCTGTGATTTAAGTATTAAGTTTAAATTATTTTATTATCCTTTTTTTATAAATGTAGGAACCAAAGGTAAAAAGGTTGAATTAATTGACAAATAGATCTGGCAAATAGGTTATTGAGCTAAAGCCAGAATTCAGTTCCTTTTATACTGTTTTTGACAATATCATGTTTTTCCATATAAAGTTTTTATGTTTTTTTAGAAGCACCATAGGAACTGAATAGATGATAAATCTGGCTTTGGCTTTTGCTTTTAAGATGTCTTCTAATTACACTAAAACTATCCCTAAACATCATCAAGTTTACTCAAACTTTATCAGCATTTCATGAGAACACCCTGTTTTCTTGTGTCAATAATTGTTTGTGGACTTATGGATGGACTGAGTATAATGCAATCTAGGTTCTTGTCAACAATTTCATACAGCCTAAATTATGGGATCTCTCTAAATTGAAGGAAAAAAGCTCCTACATTTCTTAGTGGCAGATGCATTTTTAGTTGCTTTTCAACTAAACAGACAGTACTGAATTTGAAGACCCGACTTTACCTAAATAATCAAAGTTATTAGTTTATTACTAGAGGCATAGTTGTGAATTTAGAACACAATCAGGGGCATCAGTCAAGCAAAACAGGAACAGTTCTGTTCACATATGTTCTGTTTTAAAATGGAACATCCATAACAGTTCAGTGGAGCTCAAAATTATAGCTGAGAAGTGATCAGTTAACCACCCCAAATGGGAAATAGAGTGAAAAATTAGTTTCTTAACATTGACATGTTGCTGCAACATTATATTCATGGAAAGATCTAAAGAACATTTTCCTCAAAATAAACCACATATATATTCAAAATATATTAAAACTTTAAAGGAAAAATAAGAAAGTAGTTTTGGAATAGGCATATATTTTTAAGATCACATTTTTAAAAACAAATTCTAAAATTAATTATAGGAAGGCAAACTAAGAAAATGTATGGTATCCTACTTATCATTTTGATAGGTATTGAGAGCAAGAAAGATAATCTAGAAAGTGGTTTTATGTTTACAGGAAAAATATTTCACATATATTTACATTTTGGAGTTTCTTATTTATTGATTTTCAAAAAATGATTAGATGTTCATAGTAGTACAGAAACAGAGCTATGTACCAAGAAAAGAAACTTTGCCATGTAAGCTCACACTTTAAAAAAAAATTGTTCCTCATGGTAAGCATCATAACAGCAGCTCTAGCTCATGCCAGTGCTGGTGGGGTGTTCCAGTTAGTAGGAACACTATCTGTAGAGAAAAAGCAGTAAGAGTAGAAATGAAGACCATGGTCTAGCAACCTTTTTTTTTTTTTTTTTTTTTTTTTTTGTCATTGCCAATCAACAGCAATAAAAATAACTGTGAGGTAAATTGGTCAGGAAAACAGACTCTAGAATAATCCTAGACCACCATTTACTTCATGACTATGAACAAGCTCATTATGTGTGTTCCCGATTCCCATTTATAAATTGAGGTTAACATTAAAAAAAAAAAAAAATGAGGGTAAAACTAGCTCCTGATGGAACTGTTGTAACAACCAAATATTGGTTAACATAGAATGAGCTGAGAATAGTGGTTGGCATGTTGTAAGTATTATATAGATATCAATATACTATTTTTATTTCATTAAAATATACATCTCTAAACCACTAACACTTTTCTTTAAACAGACATACTAAAATGGCCTGCTCACAACCCAATGGGCCCTGACTAAGACACAAGTTATATTCTGAATTAGGAATTAGTTCCCACCGTCCTCTTTTAGTGCAATAGAGTTGGATCCCATAGCAGAGGTCTTCACATTTATAGGGAGAAAGTGTCCAGAAAAAAAGTTCCCTGAATGCCTCTGCCCATGGTCTTGGCAAATGTTACTCTTATTAGATACTCAGATCATTGATTCCTCTCATCTTTAAGTTCTCAGATCAAATATCACCCTTTAATTGAAGTCTACTTTGATACCCAATTTAAAAATTTTCTCACTTATGGTGCCTGGGTGGTTCAGCTGTTAAGCATCTTCCTTCAGCTCAGTCCTGGGATGGAGCCCCACATTGGGCTCCCTGTTGGGCAGGAAGCTTGCTTCTCCCTCTCACTGTCCCTGCTTGTGTTCCCTTTCTAGCTGTGTTTCTCTTTGTCAAATAAACATATAAAATCTTAAAAAAAAAAAAAAAAGTTTTCTCCCTTACTTAGCTCTAAAATAAGTTTCTCCCCCAAAACACCCTGATTCATTTACTGGAGAATGATATGTCACTGAACTCACTACCAATAGCTGGTTACTGCTTCTACTCCAATTTGATCCAAGACTATAGGCTGCAGTCTAGACTTTGTTTTCTGTATCTGTCACTGCCGTTGACAACAGTGAGAAAGCTGATGTTTGCAATCTTCAATATACTTACTTATTGGTTTAAATCTAGAATTTGTAGGCACTCGTTTAATAATTGTTACCCTAGATCACTACAAAAACCAAATGCTTATGAGAATTCAGTATTGATTTTTAAGGTTAAATTTGCACACAGTGAAATGCACAGATCTTAAGAATACAATTTGATTTGTTTTGACCAATGCAGATGCTCACTTAACTACACCCCCGTTTGGGTATATGTTCACATCCTTAGAAAGTCGATTCTCTCCAGAGGCAATCACTTTTAAAAATACATGTATTTTTCTTGACTAGCTCTTTTCTGTTCTAGAATCACAGAAAATAGAATCATATGATATGAGCTCTTCAGAGTCTGCATTCTGTCACTCAGCATTATGTTCAACAGATATATCATTCAACATGCTATTTCAAAGGCTTCACTATTCACAAGTGGTGTGCAAAAAAATATCAGTGGAAAGTCACGGTTTGCATCCATCTTTGACGAATTACATTCTGAGTGTATCCCCTGAGGCACACAGTGTTTCTACCAGCTCACCTGCCCTCTGTCCCCTTTGAACCACGGTTTGCACACAGGCAGCTTAACTTCATTGCTGTCTCTTCTGTTTTTAGCACATACATTTGTTAACCTAACCCCAGATATTTGTCTTGCTAATGACAAGTTCTTTGTATTCCAAGGACATTTTATAGCTACAGAGGATTAAAATATTTTTTTAAAGACTAATACCATAGATACAGTGAGGTAGCATGTGGTGATCTAATGAAATTTACCTACTGTTTCCAAGTACACATTTCTGGCAATGTTTTGCTTTTAAGGATATAATAGTAGAATTCATACTCTAAAAAAACTTTTTTATTGTTTTTTAAAGATTTTGTTTATTTATTTGACAGAGAGAGAGATCACTAGTAGGCAGAGAGGTAGGCAGAGAGAGCAGAGGACAGGCTCCCTTTTGAGCAGAGAGCCCAATATGGGCCTTGATCCCAGGACCCTGAGATCATGACCTGTGCTGAAGGCAGAGGCTTAACCCTCTGAGCCACCCAGGGACCCCTTTAATTTAATTTGTTTTTTCATTATGTTCAGTTAGCCACTGTACAGTACATCATTAGTTTCTGATGTAGTGTTCAATGATTCATTAGTTTTCATCTACAGGAGAGAGTTAAAAAAAACAACAAAAGTGCTGTTAAAAATTTGAAAGGGAAAAGTGTTTTCATTTGAGAGCTTACAATTAATGGAGACCTTTTTTTAAAAAAAATAATATTTGAGAACCTGAAAGAAGTATATAAAAATTGGCATTTTTAAGTAAATATCTTTGGGGTTCATAATCAGAGGTCCCTAAAGTTTTTGTTTTGTTTTGTTTTTTAAAGATTTTATCTATTTGACAGAGAGAAACACAGCTAGAGAGGGCACACAAGCTGGGGGAGTGAGAGAGGGAGAAGCAGCCTTCCCTCCAAGCACGGAGCAGGATATGGGGCTCAATCCCGGGACTCTGGGATTATGACCTGAACGGAAGGCAGACGCTTAATAACTGAGCCACCCAGGAGCCCCGGTAATGGTAGTTTTTGAAGCGATGACTTTTCAATCTCACTAAATCATTTTTACCAATAAATCCAGTTAGGATCAATTTTTTTGTTGTTGTTGTTTCTGCATGTATTTTCTCTATCAGTAAATAAGAAGATAATGAAAGTACTATTAAGAAATGAAAGAGATTTTTTCATAATATTAGTGCTGCTATAAATTTTGAGGTTATAAGATTCAAAATATTAAAGGTTGGGTGTCATAATTCAAGCTGAGCCAATCTTTGAGTTTCAAAAATTCATAAAGATGATTTTAAAAGACATGTTAGGACAAGCTGACGTTGCTGATGATAACTGCTAAATCTCTGAAGGAATTGGTTATACAAAGCTCTACATATGACTTTTGAAGTCTGTAGTGTTTGCTTTTTCACCCTTCAAACAATTTATCTTTGAAATTAAGTAATATTTTGATTGGCAACCTTTAGGACACTACATTCAGACAGATTAGTGATATTGCTTATTATATTACTGAATTTTCCTCCTTTTGGGATCTGCTTCTTAGGAACTTTCAACATTTACATATGGTGTTTTCAATATTCTGCAGTTCACTCCTATCTTTTTTTTTAATTAATTTTTATTTTTTCCATAACCCAGCTACCTCACTCTTACCTTTTAAACACAATGAAATCATGTACGTGTAAATCCAAATAGTGAGTAACATTTAGTATATCCATATGTCCAGTGGCTTTCTTGCACTCTGGATAAGTTATTTAGTTTTTGAGTTTCTACTACTTTGTCTGGAAATGTAAAGTCTATGATATGTTCTCTAAATTTATTTTTACCCCATTTTTATTATACCAGGTTATCAGGACACCATAGCGTCAGGGAATGGTTTATACAGGGAGTGTCCAAAATACATTTGCATATTGAAAGGACAAGAGAAGGAGAATGTTAAAGAGGTTACACAAGCAAAACAATATTTTTTAATGGCTCATTAATCAATGTGAGTATGGGAAATAATCCTGTAAACACATTAGTATATGTTACACTGATTTTACCATCAAATTAATGAAGCTGGAGTCTGGAATGGTACTGGATTACAACATTTACAGATATAACTTTTGCAAACTTTGGAATTATCCATGCACCAACCTCAGCATTTTCAGACAAAGCCTGCAATTGTGCAGTGCTCTGTCTAAGCTAATTGATAGCATCAAGGGACCAGAACAACAACAAAAAAACTAGTTTTACCAGATCTCTGACAGTAATTCTTCTGATTTCAGTTTATATTATTATCAATGATGCCACACAATACAATTTTGTTTGGGGTTTTAAAGTCTATTTATCATATTTTGCCTAATATTCTGGTCATGACTGGTCACAATCCACAGTAAAACCCCCCTTGACTTCCATTCTCATGGGTATGCTACTTGGAGATTGCCTATTTACTTTATTCAAGTTTCCCACTAACTTCCTCCAAAATCTTTCCACTGAGGTCTCTGCAATCCTTGGTTTAATAGTCACCTAGGATATCAAATCACTCAAAGGGGCGCCTGGGTGGCTCAGTTGGTTAAGCGACTGCCTTCAGCTCAGGTCATGATCCTGGAGTCCCGGGATCGAGTCCCACATCAGGCTCCCTGCTCTGCGGGAAGCCTCCTTCTCCCTCTCTCACTCCCCCTGCTTGTGTTCCCTCTCTGGCTGTGTTTCTCTCTGTCAAATAAATAAAATCTTAAAAAAAAAAAAAAAAAAATCACTCAAAAAAAACTTAGTAATAAATGAACTTTGAATCTCCTCCACAGGAAGTATGGATGCTGCTAAATTTTCTAGCTGCTATGTTCTTTGAGACAGGAGATAAAGTTGGCTTCCTTTTCATTCTCAAAAACACACTCCAAGATTATTTTATCTGATGCCATTTTTAAAAAAACATTCTAGCTATTTTGCTTTATTGCACTACTCATATGCCATATTTTGCCTTCCTGAGCATGGAGACATTCCCTACTGATTTTAATAGTTGATTAAATCTTCACTTCTCCATTTGTTACAGATAAATCTTTGGAATAGGAATAATACTATAATAACACTGTCTCCCTAGTAGGTAGAATATATGGGTTGCCAGAATTATAAAATAAAATATAGAATAATAAATTAAAGTTGGAATTCAGATAAAAAGCAATTTTTAAAGTATAAGTATCTCCGTCAAATACTGGGGATATACTCACACTAAAATAATTATTTGCTGTTTATTTGAAATTCAAATTTAACTAGGTATTTTTGCATTCTATATGGCAAGCTCTCCAAGAGAAGGGATTTAAGGCATATTATGAACTGAAATACATAGGCATATTTAATAAGGAAAATTAATTATGTGGATGTGTGTGTGGATGTGTGTGTGTGTGTGTGTGTGTGTGTGTGTGTGTGTGTGTTGAAAGCAAGGTGGGTGGCACTTTTATTTTCCATTCCTAAATGATGTGAATCCCATTCACTTGTTGACATACTTCCTTTGTTATAAAATAAGTTCCTTAGTCTGAGGCAACATGATGTGGAATACCATATTAATAAATCAAACATACTGTGATGCTTCAAAGAATGAAGGCCTCAAATAATGATCTGCCATCAAGAAAGACAAACCCATACTCAGAATACATGTTAATTCTGATAAAGACAAATTATTTTCCTTACCAGGATGAAATGGGTATTAAGGAATCATCATCAAGTGGCTGGTTGGCCTTAGTGACAGATCATGGTATCGCGGGCTTCAGAACCTAGAGTGTTCACCGCTGACAGATTGGATATTTAGCACTTCTAGTGGCTGGGTCATCTTTAGTGAGAAAGACCCTGTAGTTCGGTCTATGCACAGATTCTATATCTGCCACCATGGCTATTCCATTTATGTGCAACCACTGCAGTGTCCAAGGGAAGATCCCTGAGCAGGGATCCCAATGTGGAACTTGATCCAGGATGCTGGGATCATTACCCAAGCAGAAGGCAGACAATGACGGGCCGCCCAGGCACCCGTTAGCCTAAATTTGTGAAAATATCTTTTTATTCAGAAAAAAATCCTTGGCCCTACAAGCGTTCTAATGATTGTCTAATACTCTTACGTATGTTTACATTAAAACTCAAAAAAAAAACAAAAAAAACAAGGGAGTCTTACATAGTCATTGTGTCCACTTTGACACACTTCAGTCTCCAATCTGTTGGAGTCAGAGTTACTTCTTTTTCATGTCTGGAAGCTACCAAGTGATTTCTGGTTAACCAAAACAAAGAATATAGTTCAGTGACTGTCTTCCTGGCTATCACCCAATCATTATCACAATTATACATCTTATCTTTAACATAGGTACTCCTTCTTCAAATATGACACTGTGTTTTCTTTGACTCTTCTGTGACTATCAGATGATATATTTTTCATGACTTCTCTTCCCCTGCCTAAGAGACACCACAAATTCTCCCCTCCCCTCTAAAGGTCTTGAACACCATTAATACCAGCATTTTAGACTGGTGGATTTCAGGTTCGCATATGCAACTTTTTTTGTAAACAACTACTTTATACTCATGCAAACACAAAATTATTCAAAACTGAAATCACAATTTCTCTATTTAGTTATCAACCCTAGTGACCAAGAGATCATCCCTGACTCCTGTTCCTAATTCCACTACACAAATTCAGTTTCTATAGCTGCATTCAATTAATTGTCAAGTCCTGCTGCATTACTTTCTTATGCATTTCTCAAATTTATCCTAACTTATCCATTCCAACTGCGATTACTCTGATTCAAACCTTCACCATTTCTTACTTAAATTACTACAATAGCCAATAACTCCTTCCTGTGTTTCTAGCAACATTATGCTAATGTGCTTTTTCTGTGACTCTGACTGAAAGATTTATCTAAAACATAAACCTAACAGTCTTTGTTTTTGTTTGACTTTCACCAGATGCAGGCCAGGAACAAGGCTTTGATTACAAGTAGTTTAAATGGGAGGTGCTTCCAGGAAGTATCATTATGAAGTGAAGTGAGGCAGGAAATGGAGGAATGTCAATAAATGATGTATTAAAAAGCAAGTTATCTTATCACCTTGGGAAATGGGCTCAGTCCTGTTGACCCTGTGAAAGAACTGCATATCATTACTCAGACTCATTCTACTAAGGATTAAGAAAGATGGACAGTTCATTCACAAATTCCCACATCTCACTGGTTGAGGGTCACTCCTATGGTGAGTTGCCTTCCTGGCAGTCTTCCTTCCATCTGCCCCTTGGGAGGGCTGAATAGAGTCCCATAATCAGGGAAAGTGTCCAACAGAGAGAAGCAGGAGCTTGATATAGGAAGCCATTAGAGGTTATGGGAACTGTAACTGAAGTTATAGGTGACTTCCACTTTGGGCTAAGGACATGGGATTGAAGCATTGGCAGAATCTCCTGCAATTCCCACATTCCCTTTTTATTTCAAACCCTCTTGGGTCTCACTATCACATACAAGACGAACTCTGAACCTTGTGCTAGGTTACAAAAGGACTTCCACAGATTTCTCTAAGAATGGAACAAATCACTCTTATCACTCCCCACCTCATATATTTTACTGTACAACAATTGAGTTGCTTGTAGATATTAAACACATACCTCTGCTGCTTGTAGAAGTTAAACACATACTTTTGTGTTGCCCCAAATTCGTGCTCAACTTTTACCTGGCTAATAATCATTGTTCATAATACAGGTAAAGAATTGCCTCTTTCAGGATGCCAAACTAGAAACTCTCATCTTTAGTACTTCTTTTTTCTTCCAATACCATTCTCACAGTCATGTAACATGTTTTCCCCCCAACATGTCCACTATATTTCATTTATCTGTGCTTATTTCTTTTATCTCTAACTTTGAGCTCGTTAGAGAAAAAAAAATCTGTATCTATCCTATCTATAAACTTTTTTTTTTTGCAGTCCAATATATGGTTTAGTGTCTGACATAGCAGATTGTTTATACTTACTGAATAAAACAGTAACTTCTTGGTCTCATATTTAGAGGAGTAATTCAATCTGAGCAAGTCACTTTTAGAGCACAATGGGCCATAACTCAAAGGTATATTAATTTTCTATGTGAAAATTTTTATGGTTTTAGTTCCATTTATGTCAAAACATCTCTTCTATATTCAATCTTAAAATAAAGTATGCGTTGTATAAACATTTCAAGTGTTCATCTAAGATATAGGAATAAATCAATGCTTCTTTAGCTGTCAGTAAAAAAAAAAAAGTATTAAAAGCAGAAGATTTCTATACTACTTATTGGTCCACTTGTTAGATGAGGTGACACTAGAAGATAAAGTGTAGAATTTGAATACCTGTGGCACATTATCATTAATTTTCTTGGAATTGAAGAAAATTCTTTCAGCTTAATTTCCTAGATATCTATTCTGCTGAATCCTTTTAATAGCACTTTCAGAGTGAATAGCTTTCTTTTTCATGTATGATAGATATGAAATATTAAATTTAATTCATATCTTAAAAGCTTATTCTTCTTTTACTTGAAGCACTATAGAGGACCAATACTACACTTCCTCGTATCTCTACCAAATAATAATTTTATTTTAATGACTAAAAGCAATTTTACTGAAGACTCATAGATAATAAATCAATAAGAACACACATTGCTATATATATTTGAAGTATATATTAGTTATTGAGAAGAAGTTTAGAGGAACAAAATAACTTAAGAAAATAACAATGAAATGGTTGAAAGCATTTTGAATAAAATGTGATATGGCCAGGCAGAACATATATCAATAACATATGACAGGAAGAAAGTGGCTCTACCTAATTTGATTTCTCTTGCCAGCTAGTAAAAGGATGTTTCTTGAATTACCAGAATCTCTGGTCTTTGTTCTTTCTATTGAGATCTGACAGATGGGAACTCAGCAGCAGCCACACAGAATGTTGCTGAATGTGACCTGTACAGATTAGATAATACTTTCTTTCCTGGGAGGCTCACTTAGTCTCCCTCAGCACCTTTGACCCACTTCATCCAATACATCCTCACAACAACAAGATTATCAGGCATTTGTGGAATTTTCTGTGAATAAAAATAAGTTTAAGCCATGCATTGCTACTTTCCCCCCTTTATTAAATATGAATAAAACCCATATTTTCTCACATAAACCATAGCCATTTATTTCATTAAGTATTGGTGATCATTTTTCCTTTACATGTTATCCTTAAATAAAATTATGTTTCTATAAGGCTTTTGGGGCTATGTATTTGAAGACGATACACAAACCCAGTTAAATTTAGAATATATTCAAAATATGCTGACTGATTCATCTTTAGGTAGTGTTTTGTCTTTAGGCAGAGTTTTAAATTTTAATAATCATTAATATTGGCTTATTTTAAACTCACTAATGAAGGAAGAGTGACTTTAAAAAGCATTCAAATGGCTTGTGTGGAAATAGAACTTAGATAGAAATCCCTAGTTTTTCTTCTTGCAACTTCTTACTGAATGAAAACATGGGACAACAAAATGAAACACAAACAAAAGACTCCAAACACTCAAGATCAAGATTGACAGAGAGCATTATTCTGGAATTGACAGTAATTTAAAGCAATCAAAGCCGAACTTGGAAAAGCTTCACCAGGGTTAACAAATTATGGTTTCACATTATGAAAAAGAAAGCCTGAAAAAAGATAGTTAATTTCTTTGTGCCTTCCTAGAACGCCCTTTGACTCAACAGATCAGGACTAGCCATAAAAAGGCACTGAGCAACTGTCCCACCCTACTTTTTGCTTGCCACTTTGTTCCACAGTAGCAGTGATGAGTTGTGTTACTATTTGTTTTATAAATCCAGGGTGGTTAGAGATTGAAACTACCAGAACATTCTGGCAAATTCTAAAGGCATATAGTCCTCTGAATTTAAGGGGATAGGTGCAAAAATGACTCACTCCATTGAAGAAAGAAACTATAATCAAGGAACAATAAGACAATAAGGGAGGGAGATAAACCATAAGAGACTCATAATCTCAGGAAACAAACTGAGGGTTTCTGGGTGGGGGCAGAGGGGGAGGAATACGGTGGTTGTGTTATGGACTTTGGGGAGGGTATGTGCTGTGCTGAATGTTGTGAATTGTGTAAGACTGATGATTCACAGACCTGCACCCCTGAAGCAAATAATACAATATGTTAATAAAAAAAAAGTATTCCCTGAAATAATACTATTACTGATTAATAATGCTACTATTGTGCTAGATTCTTTGTTTTTGTAGCAGTTTCACTGACATCTAATTTATATGCCATACAATTCACCTATTTAAAATGTACAATTTAATGAGTTTTTTTTTGCCTAGTCATGGAGTTGTGCAGCTATCAGCATAATTTTAGAAGAAATACACTACTTCCAAAAGAAACACTGTACCTTTTAGTGGTCACTCCCACACCCTATTATTTACTCCAGGTTTAGACTACCACTAATCTAATTTCTTTTCAATTTTTTTTATAAAAATTGTATATATTTAAGGTATACATATGATGATTTGATATACACAATGAAAATACAAACTAATTATCATACCATCTTCTCACATAGTTACCATTTCTTGCATATGTGCTGAGAACACCTAAAATCTACTTTTTAAGCAAAATCCAAGTATTTAATACGGTATTGTTAACCCTAGTCAAGATGCTATGCGTTAGGTCTCTAGATTTATTCATCCTACATAACTGCAACTTTTTACCTTTTGACCATATCTCATTTCTTCCAACTCCCTGCTTCAAAAAACCACCGTTTTACTCTCTGCTTCTATTTATTTGACTTTTTTTAAAAGATTGCACAGATAAGTGACATCATGATTTTTTTTTTCTCTCTGTCCCTATTTTATTTCACTTAGCTCTGCCCTTGGGGTCCGTCCATGTTGTTGTAAATGACTGAATAATGTTATATATACTATATATATCACATCTTCTTTATCCATTCATCTGTTGAAGGACACATAAATTGTGTACATATCTTGGTGATTGTGAATAATGCTGTAATATACATAGGATTTTGAATATCTTTTTGATATTGTTTTATTTTCTCTGGATATATGCCCAGAAATGTGATTGCTGGATGATATGGTACTTCTATTTTTAATTATTTGAGGAACTGCCTCACTGCTTTTCATAGTGGCTGAACCACTTTATATTACCACCAATAGTGCACAAGTGGTCACTCCCACACTCTATTATTTACTCCAGGTTTAGACTACCACTAATCTAATTTCTGTACAATCTCACCAACACTTTTTATTTCTTGCGGGGTTTTTTGATGAAAGCCATTCTAACAGGTGTGAGGTGATATCTCATTGGAGACTTTGATTTGTGTTTCACTGATGATTAGTGAAGTTAAACTTCTTTTCATGTATCTGTTGGCCATTTGTATGGTTTCTTTGGAACAAACGACTACTTTGGTCATTTGTTAGATTCTTTGTAAACACCATCTTATTTATGAGATTTATTGTCTTCTGAACAATTGTATGAGGAGTGATTATGATTCCCATTTTATCAGTCAGAAAGAAGAATGGCAAGTATAAATGACCTGCCTAATTTCATACCTCTGTCCCTGACTCTGTGACAGAATTTATTCAAACTCTTGTGGAAACTTTGTCTAGACTGTGACCATCTGATTTTTCTATCTTTGGAATTCTGAACTTAGTAATGGAACCACTTAAGTTTTGTATGCTAATGGATTATAAAATAGCTGAGTCACCATATGCTGCTATATAGAAATAAGGATAATAAGAAGAGCAACATAGAAGAGTAATAGCAATAAGATGAAAGAAGAGAGAAGTAGGAATGAGAAAATGAGTCTGGATCTATTTTCAATCTCTTTGCTGTGCCTACCTGACACCAAGATGCATTCTAGCCCTTGCTTTGTGCTTACCAACTCTGTGATTATATGTTTTATTTCAGCTGAATTTAGCTAGAGTTGTTTTAATAATAGTTTATATATGTTTATTTATATGTATCAGTACTCTTTCTGAAAACCACTGCAACCAATTTATTAAGATTTTGTCTTTAAAGATAAAATAAAAATGATGTCTTCACTCTGGAGACATTAAATAATGGAAGCTTGGAAATTGGAACAGACAATTGTTCTGTCTTGAAAATACATATTATATTAATTCCAAGCACTACATTTTTCTCACTATGATA